>JAHIAM010000743.1:0-24748 GCA_021605205.1 Aegilops longissima
TTGACACGTCGACCGGTTGCTATATGTCCCACATGTGATGGGAAGTACAGAATTCATGAAAGGGGCGTCGACGGAGGTATACTACAGAATTCATGAAAGGGGCGACTTAGTTTTGGAAAAATCTGTTTTTACGGAGTGCGTACTCCACTAGGGTTTATAGGGCTCATCTAACAAACATTCATTTTCCGTTTGATAAGTCTCAATTCTACTATACTAGTAGTAGTACCATTACATGTTGGATTTGAGATCGTTAGATCACCCGGCAAGCAAAGTGTCAAGAGGAAACTAACCAATGCATGTACAAGTTCATGGAAATTTAGTGGTCATTCATGCATTCGTTCTAATTAATGCCTCGGTAAACATAACTTCTTGAGAAAAGCAGCGTACTATGCAAACTACGAAATTAATTCGACCACTCACCGTCTACCTTGGTTGGAGAGATTTTGAAATTGAGCCATAAACTGGAAAGGAGGGAGTAGTAACTTTTGTCTCGATTACTATTTGTGGCCTTGTATAGATGCAAAATGTATTTTTTATAGTGGCCTTGTATAAGTAAATAGAGGAGTACTAACCAAAGTACGTAGTAGGGATGAGGAGTAAGCGAGGGAGTAGTAAAATTTTCTCCTCGTGCTTGCGAGCCACCCCGTCGCGATGGCGAGGGAGCGAGGCGTAAAGGCGTCTGAGAGTAGTAAGCTTCACCTCATCCTGCGAGCCACCGCGCCCGTGGGCGGGGAGATGGCGTGCTAAGCAAGTTTCTCCTCGTTCTCTGAGTTGACGGGACACATCAAAAGTACTCCGGTGTATAGAGCCTTGCCTCTAAGGTAGGACCCACATGGTTTGCCTCTTTTTTAATTTAACATAACGCATCAAGTCGCAATTTGTTTGTTCACCCGTGGTAGGCGATCCTCCCTCCACCAAGTGGACAACTAGTACCGTGCCAAATTACCACGTGGGCTGCCTTTTTCGTCTGAAATGAGCTCCACCGTGTACCAGCGTGGGTGTGGTTGGGAAAGAGGCGGAATGCGTGCGTGCGTCGTGCACCTCTTCTCTTCGTGCCGTCCCCCACCTACGTGGGTGTGTGTGAGAGAGATACAAACCTAGACATAATCGTCGTCCATCCCCATGCCTCCCAGTCCGACCACTAGTCACCACCACGGCACCACGCCCCTCCTCCTCACCTTATCTCTCATATTTCTCCCTCCATTTTTATATACAAGGGCCACTATCAAAATTACAATTTGCAGATATACAAGGCCACTAACACTAATCGATGCAATATTAATGGTGTTTGCCTCGTGGTACTAGCAAAGGAGGACATTAATTATCCCTTGCATGCATGCGGAGTTTGTGAAAAATGCATCTTGATGTTCCGTGCAATGCAGGCATCTTGCTCCATGAAAACAACACATGGCAAAATTCCACGGCGAACGAGGGATTTGAATCTGTTGGGAGGGGCTGTTTGGATCTTGCCGGGTAGCCAAAATATTGGCGACCCTTTTGTCCACGGTGCCTTTGCCACCGATGAGCGAGAATGGCTCGGTGCTCATGGTGTCATGCATCCTCCAGTAGCAAGACGTTGAGCGAGCTCGCACGAGCTGTGTTTTTGTCCTAGCGCCGCCCGAGCCGCCCGCAGACCCGACCCGGCGACCGCAAATTCGCCATCCAATCGTAGCGCGCACATTATGACAAGCAACTCAACCAACCGGACGAAATTCACGCAAACACGTGAGACAAACTGATATTTCATATAAACAACGGCGGAAATCATATAAAATACAGGATTTTCACACAAACATGACGGATTTCATTACATTCAAATGAACTACGCGGTGCTAGTTACGGACAACACTGGTATATAATACCTGGCCTAAATGGTCGCCCGCCGATCGATTTGTGTTCCTCATGTCCGCAGCACGATCACGGACTGCGAGCCCCGGAGGTATATGCTTCAGCGCAAAGGACGGCTCGCTTCCCCACTGCCCAACTGATATCATTGGCTGGTGCCGAAGATGATGGTGGCCGGCACCGGTTCGAGTTCATCACCGGCCACTACTTCGCCACGGCCGGCACCAGCTCGAGTTCATCCTAACATTCCCCTCTTCCATGGAGCCCATGCGGGGTCGACGAAGGTCCTCGCAACAAAAGGATCGGCAAGACACTGCTGTGTCGCGGCGTCGCCTCGTGGTGACCTTCATGGGACCCAGCGGCGGCGGCCTCCGTGTTCTACTTCTCCTTGATGATGGCGGCGGGCGAGCGCTGGCCACCGACTCGTCGCTCTCCGCGCACCCGACCGCCGCTGCTTGCATGGCGCGGCCGCCGCATGGGAGTCTCGCCACGTAAGCGGGAGATGCGGTACAAAGGCGGCGGCATGGGACGGCAAGCAACGACGCCGTGCCGCGCTCCTCGTCAAGCTGGCTGGGCGGCGAGTTGTTGAACTGTAGCGCCGGCTTGGGGCGGCAAGCGCTCCGTCGGCGAGGGAGGAGGTGGATCAGCGAGCTGCATAGCTTCGTATCCGGCGGGCTACCCAGCCGGCTTGGATCGGAATAACTACTCTTCGTAAGCCATTGTAAGAGTGGACAAAATGGTGGAGGAGATAGGGAGCGGCGGAGGTGTGCGATTCTTGGCGGCGTTTGGCCTCGTTTAAATAGGAGATTAAATAGGCGGCGGACGGGAGGAGCTCGGCGGCGTTGCGTAACGCCGGCCCGGTCATGAGCAGGCGTGTGTCGAGTGGGTTTTCGGCTTCCACACGGGCGGGTTTCATGGAGGTGTTTGAATGTGGCACGGGCGTGTTCAGCGGGCGTGCGCGAGTGGCGCCCTCGACTCGACCTAGGACACGCGCTGTTCTTCCAGCGATGTGTGGGCTCTTTGGGTGCATGGCCTGCATGTCGGTGACCCAATGAACATCGCTGTGAGAGGAACCTTTGGGTGGGCAGGTGGTCAAGCGGGCATTTCATAAACCGATGATTGTTCATTGAGTGTGACGTCATCTTTTTCATGTAGTTAAGCCTACTATGTTGATAGCCCGTTCGACATGTTGTGATTCATAAAGACCGATGCAAACATCAATGTTCTGCTTATCACGGATAAGATTGATTAATACCCGTAACAATCCATGTCCTTAACAAAGGGTGCATGCACGTATAGGTTGAGCGTGTGTCTTGCGTCGTGTGATGTGTGCATGCAAGCGTGCGAGTGTTGCGTGCGTGCAAGGGTGCGTTTCAGTGTTGCATGCATGGGTGCGTGCGTGCGTGTGTTCGTGAGTGCATGTGTATGCGTGTCGATGTTGCTGCGCCAAAGCATGCGTGCGTGTATGCGTTATGTGTACATGTCGGTGTTGCACGCCTACATGCGTCGCGTGTCTTGCGTGCGCATGTGTATGTGTGGGTGAGGCTACGTCGGTCGGTGACTTTTTCATCTACATGATCTTGAGATTTTATGAAGTCACCATAGGTGCCTCGTGGTCGAGTGGAGCGTCTCCTCCCACTGAGCGTACATCGGCGAAAATACTGAAATTAACACAAGATAAATGCGAGCACGGGACTTTAACCTTGGTGGGCTCGAGAAACCACTGTCCTCTAACCATCCAACCACATGTTGGTTAGCAACAAAATGTATGTGGTGACCGTGATGAGCTTATTCTGAAGTCCGGTGACCATATCGTGCTTTCGCTTCAAATACAATGACCGTAAGTGTCGTCAACAAAATCTGAGCACGCATCAAATGCAAAGTCCGTCGGTGTCATCAAAAAAATATGGAGACGTATCGTGAGCTAGATACCGTTGTACTATTGTATATGCTTATTTTCTTAGTGGCCGATTGCGTGTGTGGTGTGGTGGGCACATCATTTCTAGTTGTGGTGGGTTAACATGAAGACTCATGGGTCGGTTCCATCCTGCGCCACATATAGGTTGGACCGAGACCCATGTGGAGGACTCGGCGTACAACACGAAGCTACCAGAGTCGTAGAGGACTCTATCCCCACTGGTGATAAGCCGACTATATATGATTTGTAACCCTAGGCCCTTAGTATGTTATACAAGCTTGGGGGCTAGTTCATCGATAGTATACACACACGCACAATGCCTGGTATTCACGTGTACTTTGTACACACCCCTATCACTAATATACAGTACCAGGAGTAGGCTCTTTCTTCAACTGCAAGGGTCCGATCCGAACTAGGGTAAAACTTTGCCTCGTATTACCATCCAGCCTAACAGCTAGGGATATCCTACCGAATGATATGATGAAATCATATCTGCCAACTACTATTAGAGAGGTGTGTCGGGGGCAATGTGTGTAGAGAGGCCTAAAGATAATGTCGTCTGCGGGAGACACGTAGGCACATATATGTGCGTATAGAGGGCTAGTAGAGACCGTGCATGTGTATATATGCATGTGAGAGAAATAGTGTTTTCCAACTGAGATTAGTGAAAAGAGTGGTACATAGTAGTCAGAAAGAGAGAGAGAGAAAGAGAGAGCATGTGCGTGAGACACCCGACACCACGAGAGAGATTGTGAGCATGTGTGAAAGAGAAATGCCGATGCATATAAAGTGTGTGCACTTATGCGTTAGATAGAGAGATATATAACGCGTTTGTGAGAACGGGGCGAGGCATAGTGCATCTACGTGTAAAAGGCGGTTCTACACATTAAATTAAAATATAAATGGCATTATTATTTTTGGATGAGATCATGAATTTTGCAAAATTGCGTATGGACGAAAATCGGTCTATCGGACACACATACTCTATTGAATTCTAGCATGTGCATGTGTTTATTTCATATTATCGATCCATAGAGTGAGAGCGGTTTGAAATACAGGCAATGGATGCTTTTGCAATTCATATATAAACATTAATTAGTGCACTCCATGTTGTTAGTGTGAAGCACTTTATACATTTGTCACTTGCATGGATACATTCCAAATTGCTAGCTACTGAAATAAAATACATGTCGAATTCAACATAAAGGGGTTTGAAGATTGAATTCATAGGAAGTGCATTCATCTATTTGAACCGAGATAATGGCATTTGTAAATCAGATGTAAAGGGGCATCAATCTTTGTTGTGAGTTTGAACATGCTATATATATTCATACGCATATCTAACTTTTTTTGCAACCAAGGAGATTATACGGAACCATGCATGAACTGAGGTAAGTTGCATATTTTTAATATATACTCGTGTACAATGTATATTAAAATGTACCCTCCATTCCAAAATAATCGTAGCTTTAGGATTTTCAAGAGTAAAGATTTGTGAAGTTTGACAAATCCTGAAAGTTCAATTCAAGAGAACCGAAGCGTTAATGCTTCGCTCCCAAATATTGAGCAAGCGCCAAATAGGCCTCTGGTCACCGAAACATGTGAGACTAATGTTTTGGTGGTAGGAAATTACTGTCTGACTCTGGCCCGTGTAGCCTATCGGCCCGATGTCCAAAAGGTCTAAACAGGGGTAGGTTTGTAACTTCACCAAGGCGCGATCTCAACCGCCTCAAGAAGCATTCATACGCCATGGGCGCCTAAACACCATGCGCTCGGCGAAATCTATCCCGCCCACATTTGGGACACGACATGACTGTCCTACCCCAACCCATAATATGCCGAAATTTTAGATGGGGGCAAAGTTTGTAACTTTCCCCAAATTTCAAACAAGCTGCGTCTCAAACCAAACATTGTTCCCCTTAGTTCCCGCCTCCCTCCGTTTCCCCATTCATACTCCGTGGCGAAAACACCCTCTCCACCATGAAACCCCATCCTCCTCCGTCCTCCACCCATAGCGACCAATCCACCGCCCTCCTCCATCACGCCGGAGCCGGTACCCGATGTCGTCGTCCAACGCAACCGCAACCACAACACCCTCAAGGACTTAGCAGTGAAGCCGAGGGGGCTGCCTCCACGACGCCGACGCCGACGCGTCGCCGTGCAGAACCACTCCGACCACGCCGTCCTGCGCCTCACTTGCTGCGGCTCCACTGTCGCAACCGTCCACCGCACTTTGAGCTGTTCCCTTCGCCGTCATTCGCCGCCTCGGATCTGCTTCCCCGCCGATAGATGGCCACCGCACCACACTCAACAACTTGGCCATGGGTTCGTCCAAGGCTGCACCATCCTCCACAACTTCTGGTTTCGGCGAACAACAAGATCGTCGGAAAAAGCAGAAGGAGGACACAGATTGCCAAAGCAAAAGAGGTACTCCTCTTCCCTTATTCGTGCAAATCTTACGTCTCCGCTCACACCGTATTCATCCCACGAAAGAAACTAGTTGGCGCTTCTTCTGCATCTTCTTCGTGATACTAAATGCACAAGGTTTCCTCCTTTTACTATTTCACCTTTGCTAGAGGTCAATAGTCTACTGGATTTCAATTCAGGTCAATCGAACCACAATTAAAGAAGCAGCACCCGCTTAGGCGCGCGGAGCACCTAGTCCGCCTATTCCCGGGAAGCGGCGATCGGTGTCTATCATAGGGGTGTGGGGCGAGGAGCTGCTTGCGCCCGATCTGGAGGTCGGCGGGCTTGAATGGATGGCGGGGGTGGTGCCAAGCTGCGGCGGTGCGGTGGTCGAGGGAGGCGCAGGCGGGGAGAATCTTGGGCGGTGGTCGTTGGCGTTCGAGGAAGATCGTCAACACTGATCGGCTGGAGGTAGATGAAAGCGATCTGCCCGTTCTTTGTACATCGGACGGTGCAGAAAAAATGGATTGACCTATTTGCTTTCAATCATTGTTATTTTCATAGAATCCTGTAGTAATTGAGTGTGCCATGCATGTTGAGCTATCATATGTCTCCGTCATTTATTTCTCACCGACCTGCTATCGCTACCTTTACACTGTACTAATTGTGCACACACTTCACCCATACTCACACTATTGTTTTTTATGCATGGGTATTTCAGACTACGGCAGTGTTGATGAATCAGAAAAGAAAAGACAGAAATCGCTCGATGTAATTGAAGATAAGCACTAAGCGTTTCAGCGCTCTAATGGGTGCGATGTCAGCAGTTGGAGACGATAAACATAGCTCTGCAGATTGATGATCTCAATTGCCACACACAACCATCCTGTGTGCTTGCTTTAACCCTTTGTCAAATGTGGTTGCATGTTGCATATGGTGTCTAGCTTGTATTGCTTCCAATTTGGTTAAATTGCATCTGCTTACTTTACACATTATACCTTTGATAATGACATGCCTTCCTGTTTTTGATACATACTACATATGTCTATTAACCATGTTAGTACATCAAACTAATGCTCTTTTGTATCCCTCGTCAATCACTTATGATGAGACAGTCACCGGGTGGAGTTCTTGTGAGACGCCCTACTCATTTAAAGAGTGCAGTGTCATCCTCCCCACATGATTCTCAAGAAACAGCAAGGCTAAATGAAGATAGTCAACGTAGCTCTCTAGTTGATCACCGCAATTCCCCCACACCACCATCGCAGGTGCTTGCTCTTACTTGGCAGTGTGATATGTGGTTGCATGTTGCATATGGTGTCTACCTTGTAATGCTTCTAATTAGGGTAAATTGCATCTGCTTAGTTAACACATTATACTTGTGAATATGACATGCCTTCCCATTTTTGGTACATACTACGTCTTCCTATTAACCATGTTCTTACATCAAACTACTTTTCTTGTGTATCCCTCATCAATGCTCCTAATTTGTTAAATTGCATCTCCTTAGCTTACACATTATACATGTGAATATGACACGCCTTCCTGTTTTGGTACATACTACATTTGCCTATCACACCATGTTCTTACATCAAACTCTCGTTCTTGTGTATCCTGCGTCTATAAACTTATGATGAGACAGTCCACAGCGTGGGTTAATATGAGGCGCAATACTCTTATAAAGAATGCAATTTCATCCTCTCCACATGATTCTCAAGAAACAACAAGCCTAAATGAAGATATTGAGCGTTACTCTGTGCATGAAGACAGCACTTCCCCTACACCACCATCACAGGTGCTTGCTCCAACTTCGTAGTGTGATATGTGGTTGCATGTTGCATAAGGTGTCTAGCTTGTAATGCTTCTAATTAGGGTAAATTGCATGCTTAGTTTACACACTATACTGTGAATATGACATGCCTTCCTATTTTTGGTACACTACATCTATGTGTTAACCTTGTTCTTACATGAAACTACCTCTCTTTTGTATCCTGCATCAATCACTTATGATGAGTCACCTTTATTCATTGCATATTGCATATTATTTCTAACTGTTGCCATGTATTGCTTCTAATTTGGTCAAATACATTTGTTAGGGCACCCTTTTAATTTAGCGAGTGATATTGGTTTCATCTTTCATATGGTTTCTAGCTTGCATCAATTCTAACAAGTTCAAGCACCTTGTGCTTAGTTTACACTTTATACATCATACATGTCAATATGTCACGCCGTCCTGTTTTTCATACATATTCCATCCTCCTATCATAAATGCGCCTTACATGAAAGTAGTGTTAAATCGGTATCATGCATCAATAAGTTACGAAGAGCAAATTTTATTCCTTTTTCTTGTGGGTTTGACTTGACAAGGCAAAATCAAGAAAGAGGAAGGAAAAAAGTAAGGAAGGAGATGATGGTGGTCCTCTCCTGACAACGTAAACGGAGTCTCCGCTCCCTACTCCACCATCCAAGGTGCTTGCTCTAACTTGGCAGTGTGATATCTGGTTGCATGTTGCATATGGTGTCTAGCTCGTATTGCTCCTAATTAGTGTAAACTGCATCCGCTTAGCTTACACATGATACATGTGAATATGACACGCTTTCCTGTTTTGGTACATACTATATCATCTATCACACCATGTTCTTACATGAAACTACTCTTCTTGTGTATCCTGCATCAGTCACTTATGATGGGACACCTTTAAGTTGGCGGTGTGATATTGGTTTTGCGTCTTGAATATGATTTCTAGCATGTATTGCTTCTAGTTTGATGAGCCACCTATGATGAGACAGTTTTAACTTGGCGAGTGATATTGATTGCACCTTCCATATGGTGTCTTGCAGTGTTTCTAATTTGTTGAAGTGCCTTCTACTTAGTTACCACATCATAGGTGTGAATATGTCAAGCCGTCCATTTTTTCGTACATATTCCATCCTCGTATCATGACTTTGCCTTTCATCGAGTAGTGTTAAATCGGTATCATGCATGAATGAGTTACGAAGAAGCGAATGATATTTCTTTTTCTTGTCGGTATGACCTCACAATGCAAAATCAATAAAGCTAAAGGAAATTGGCAAGGCATTGGATGATGGTGGTCCTTCGAACAGCTGAAATGGAGGTTCTCTACAGATTCTACTCCGCCATCCTCCCAACAAGATTAGCAAGACAACGCAAGGCTAGGCAGTCAACGTAGCTGTGTAGATGATGAGCACATTCCCTACTCCACCATCACGTGTGCTTGCTCTAACTTGGCACTATTATATGTGGTTGCATGTTGCGTATGATGTCTAGCTTGTATTGCTTCTAACTTTGTTGAATTGCATCTGCTTACTTTACACATAATGCTGTGAATATGACATGTGTTCTGTTTCTACATCGACTACTATTCTTGCATATCCGCATCGGTCACTTATGATAAGGCACCTTTAAGTCGCCTTTGTGATATTGGTTGTGTCTTGCATATGATTTCTAGCATATCTTGCTTCTAATTTGTTGAAACGCCATACAGTTTGAACTTGGCAGAGTGATATTGGTTGCATCTTTCATATGGTGTCTAGCTTGCAGTGCTTCTAATTTGTTGAAATGCATTCTGCTTAGTTACCACATCATAGGTGTGACTATGTCACACCATCCTGTTTTTCATACATATTCCATCCTCGCATCATGTGTTTGCCTTTCATCCGAGTAGTGTTAAATCACATTATCATGCATGAATGTGTTCTGAAGAGCGAATTTTATTCCTTTTTCTTATCGGTTTGACTTCACAATGTAAAATCATTACAGCTGAAGGAAATTAGTCCGGCAGTGGATGATGGTGGTCCTTCGAAGCAACTAAAATAGGGGGTGTCTACAGATTCTACTCCGCCATCCTCCCAACAAGATTCGCAAGACAACACAAAGCTGGACAGTCAACGTAGCTGTGTAGATGATGAGCACATCTCCCCTACTCCACCATCACAGGTGCTTGCTCTAACTTGACACTATCATATGTGGTTGCATGTTGCGTATGATGTCTAGCTTGTATTGCTTCTAAATTGGATTGCATCTGCTTACTTTACACATAATGCCTGTGAATATGACACGTGTTCCTGTTTCTAGAACATACGTGTACATGATGAGCACATCTCCCCTACACCACCATCACAGGTGCTTGCTCCAACTTCGTAGTGTGATATGTGGTTGCATGTTGCATAAGGTGTCTAGCTTGTAATGCTTCTAATTAGGGTAAATTGCATCTGCTTAGTTTACACACTATACCTGTGAATATGACATGCCTTCCTATTTTTGGTACACTACATCTATGTGTTAACCTTGTTCTTACATGAAACTACCTCTCTTTTGTATCCTGCATCAATCACTTATGATGAGTCACCTTTATTCATTGCATATTGCATATTATTTCTAGCCTGTTGCCATGTATTGCTTCTAATTTGGTCAAATACATTTGTTAGGGCACCCTTTTAATTTGGCAGAGTGATATTGGTTTCATCTTTCATATGGTTTCTAGCTTGCATCAATTCTAACAAGTTCAAGCACCTTGTGCTTAGTTTACACTTTATACATCATACATGTCAATATGTCACGCTAAATCCCTGTTTTTCATACATATTCCATCCTCCTATCATGCGTCTGCCTTACATGAAAGTAGTGTTCGTCAGTATCATGCATCACTAAGTTCTGAAGAGCAAATTTTATTCCTTTTTCTTGTGGGTTTGACTTGACAAGGCAAAATCAAGAAAGAGGGAGGAAAAGAGTAAGGAAGGAGATGATGGTGGTCCTCTGCAGCAACGTAAACGGAGTCTCCGCTCCCCTACTCCACCATCCAAGGTGCTTGCTCTAACTTGGCAGTGTGATATCTGGTTGCATGTTGCATATGGTGTCTAGCTCGTATTGCTCCTAATTAGTGTAAACTGCATCTGCTTAGCTTACACATGATACATGTGAATATGACACGCTTTCCTGTTTTTGGTACATACTATATCATCTATCACACCATGTTCTTACATGAAACTACTCTTCTTGTGTATCCTGCATCAGTCACTTATGATGGGACACCTTTAAGTTGGCAGTGTGATATTGGTTTGCGTCTTGAATATGATTTCTAGCATGTATTGCTTCTAGTTTGATGAACGCCACCTATGATGAGACAGTTTTAACTTGGCAGAGTGATATTGATTGCACCTTCCATATGGTGTCTTGCAGTGTTTCTAATTTTTTGAAGTGCCTTCTACTTAGTTACCACATCATAGGTGTGAATATGTCAAGCCGTCCATTTTTTCGTACATATTCCATCCTCGTATCATGACTTTGCCTTTCATCAGAGTAGTGTTCGTCAGTATCATGCATGAATGAGTTCTGAAGAGCGAATGATATTTCTTTTTCTTGTCGGTATGACCTCACAATGCAAAATCAATAAAGCTAAAGGAAATTGGCAAGGCATTGGATGATGGTGGTCCTTTCGAGCAACTGAAATGGAGGTTCTCTACAGATTCTACTCCGCCATCCTCCCAACAAGATTCGCAAGACAACGCAAGGCTAGACAGTCAACGTAGCTGTGTAGATGATGAGCACATTTCCCCTACTCCACCATCACAGGTGCTTGCTCTAACTTGGCACTATTATATGTGGTTGCATGTTGCGTATGATGTCTAGCTTGTATTGCTTCTAACTTTGTTGAATTGCATCTGCTTACATTACACATAATGCCTGTGAATATGACATGTGTTCCTGTTTCTACATCAGACTACTATTCTTGCATATCCCGCATCGGTCACTTATGATAAGGCACCTTTAAGTCGCCACTGTGATATTGGTTGTGTCTTGCATATGATTTCTAGCATATCTTGCTTCTAATTTGTTGAAGCATCATACAGTTTGAACTTGGCGAGTGATATTGGTTGCATCTTTCATATGGTGTCTAGCTTGCGGTGCTTCTAATTTGTTGAAATGCATTCTCGCTTAGTTACCACATCATAGGTGTGACTATGTCACACCATCCTGTTTTTCATACATATTCCATCCTCGCATCATGTGTTTGCCTTTCATCCGAGTAGTGTTAAATCGGTATCATGCATGAATGTGTTACGAAGAAGCGAATTTTATTCCTTTTTCTTATCGGTTTGACTTCACAATGTAAAATCATTACAGCTGAAGGAAATTAGTCCGCGATGGATGATGGTGGTCCTTCGAAGCAACTAAAATAGGGGGTGTCTACAGATTCTACTCCGCCATCCTCCCAACAAGATTCGCAAGACAACACAAAGCTGGACAGTCAACGTAGCTGTGTAGATGATGAGCACATCTCCCCTACTCCACCATCACAGGTGCTTGCTCTAACTTGACACTATCATATGTGGTTGCATGTTGCGTATGATGTCTAGCTTGTATTGCTTCTAAATTGGATTGCATCTGCTTACTTTACACATAATGCTGTGAATATGACACGTGTTCTGTTTCTAGAACATCGTGTACATGATGAGCACATCTCCCTACTCCACCATCACAGGTGCTTGCTCTTACTTGGAACTATTATCGTGGTTGCGTTTTCCGTATGATGTCTAGTTTGTATTGCTTCGATTATGTAGAATTGCATCTGCGTAGCATACAACTTATACCGCAGCGATCACATACCCATAAGACACATTTAACTTGGGACTGTGATGTAGGTTGCATCTTGCATTGTCTTCTAGCTTGTCTTGCTTCTAATTTCTTGAAATGGCACTTCTGACGAGACACTTTTTACGATAGAGTGATATTGGTTGCATGTTCATATGGTGCCTAGCTTTCATTTCTTCTAATTTTGTTGAAATGCCTTCCGCTTGTTGTTTTTTCATACATATTCCATCCTCCTATTGTATGTGTGAATATGAAATGTTGTCTTTTTGTATATATTCCATCCTCCTATCCTGCGCTTATCTTACATCAAAGTAGTGTTAAATCGTATCATGCATCAACCAGTTATGCGAGCTAATTTTATTCATCTTCTTGTGGTTTTGACTTCCTAAGGCAATATCGGAAAATAGGAAGGAAAAGAGTAAGTTAGGGGATGTTGGTGGTACTCACCGACGCAAAGCAGAGACTCTCTAGATTTGCCACTCGCTACGCTAATGAAGTTGAAGTCCCAAGTCTACATGATGAGTTCATCTCCACTCCACCATCGCAGGTGCTTGCTCTAAGTTGTGATGTGATAATTGGTTTCATGTTGCATATGTTGTCTAGCTTTGTATTTCTTCTATTTTGATTAAATTGCACCTGCTGAGTTTATCGTTATACATGTGCATATGACATGGCTTACATATGTCTAGAATACATCGCATCTATCTATCATACCATGTTCTTACATCAAAGTACTGCTTTGTTGTGTATCCCGCATCAGTAACTCATGATTGGGCGCTTTTAACATGGCAGTTTGATAGTGGTTGCATCTTGCATTGATTTCTCGTTGTCTTGCTTCTAATTTTTGAATTGCCACTTATGACAAGACACTTTTAACTTGGCGAGTAATATTGGTTGCATCTTTCATATGGTGTCTAGCTTGCATTACTTCTATTTTCTTGAAAATCATACCTTGGTTTGCACATCGTAGCTGTGAATATGTCATGCCGTCCTATTTTTCTTACATATTCCATCCTCATACGGTTTTCTTACATCAAAGTATTGCTTATGCATATCATGCATCAATGAGTTACGAAGAGTGATTTTATTCTTTTGTGTTGTGGGTACAGCTTGACATGGCAAAGTCAAAAAATAGCAAGGAAAATAATATAGTAGGGAGTGTTGTTAATCGTCGGGTGAAACGGAAAAGGTTATGCCGTCGAGATTCTGCTTGGTACTTATAGTGCGTAGAAGGTCCAGAATCCACCGCTAAATCTACAAACACAGTATCACTGCTCCACCAGCTGCAGCATCCGCTTCAACTGTACCAGCATCTCAACTAGTTACTCGTTCGTTTGCTTCGGAATTGGCCAGTTCCCAAGCTGCCTTCACACCTAACACTACTTCCAAAGCACTGCTGACACAACAGGACTTGGCAAGATCAGATGAACCTCATGAGCATCAACACCAAGACGGTACCTGACCGAGTCAAGTTGCAGTTGCATGCTCCTTTATATGTACTCTCACAGTTTGATGTACACTAACACTTTCCATATTCGTTGTTGAACTAGCACCACGGTGCAAGCGGAAACAAACATCAAGGCTGCGAGGACTGCCGCAAAAGTTGGCAAGGCCGTCAAGGGGTCGTTTTTCAAGTTGCCAGCGGGGGTAGTCCCGTTGTGCAATAACTCAAGCGGTCCGAGATCATTGCCATGATGCTTGGGACTGCAACGCATATACGCCCCATCCGAGCTGGCAGGAGCCGCGGATCTGATGTGCAGCAATTCTTGACTCCTTGACGAGGTATCGTCAATGCCGGCGTCGGCGGTGGCTTGTCATGGACACCACTCGGTGAGCTGGACTACATCGCCACCGGCGAGGGAGGCCCAGCTGCCATGGAGGCCGCAGCGCCGAGGTGTGGAGGATAAGGCGCGATGGCTGCGGAGGAGGAGCAGTTCACTCTATGGGCGGCGGCCACGGAGAGGTCAGCGGCGTCGACGCTGAAGCTCCGCTCGTCGAGGACCACGGCCGACGAGTCGTCGGAGGAGGAGGAGGGCGGCGGGCTCGGCGCCAATCGAGGAAGAGGCGGAGTCTGCGGCAGGCTGGCTCCGTGAGCAGTCCGGCCAGCGAGGCTCTGTGACCTCAATTGACCTGGAGGTCGAGCGCCACACGAGGGCCACGGGCGAAGGGGCTGTGAAGGCCGCTGAGAAGAAGAAGGCGACAATCCCTTCCTCATCGGTAGCACACAAACCCCGCGCCTTTTTCACCTCCTCCGTGACGTCGATTCGGATGATGGCGGAGCTCCTTTTGATCTCGGGTCTCTCGGAGAGGAGAGAAGGAAACTGTGGAAGAGGAGGAGGCGGACTGACAGTAAGTACTCATTCCTTGCTGTCATTTCCACTTCTCTGAATCGGTCGCTTGTCTTGATCCTTTTTGCTTTTGCAGGGAAGCGGAGGCGTTGGTCGAGGCGAAGAGGCGAGGACCTTGCGGCGCCAGACCCGGCTGGGGCCTCGAGACACCTGCTTGGTGGTGCTGAGCAGCCGGACAACAGCCCGGCGCAGCCCCAGCATAAGTTCGTCACCCTCCTCCTACTCAACATGTGGTAGGCGCTCGGCGCCATGACGCTGACCTTGCCGGGTTTGCGGGAGGGGGCGGCAACAAGAGGAGCCCTGAGGCTGCTCCTAACACACCACCCCATCGACTCGCCCGCTGCTGGGCGTCCCAGCAAGGGCATCGGGCATGGAGCCTACACCCATGGAGGAAGAGGGAACTTGGGTCTTTGGTGACTCTGCATGGCGTAAGCAGCTGGCGGAGAGGGACCTCTGCCTCCTGACTGGCTTTGGTGAGTCGCTGCCCTTCGTCTCTGTTTTCCCTTATTCTTTTCTTGGCTTCATCGCCCCATTGCTGCCCAAGCCCTCCTTCATGAGACATGGAGGGCGTGGACACTTGCCGTGGGGACATTGTTGAGGAGGCGGCGGAGGCCAGCAGGATTGCCGCCGAGGAGGCCGCCAAATATCTTGATGAGGCCGCTTGACGAAGCCGCCAAGGGTGCTACCGAGGGACGCTGCTGCGGGGGCCGCCAAAGGCGTGGCGAGGCTTCTGCCGAGGGCACCAGCGGTGGACCTTCCGGTGAGGCGGCAAGGCCTCCGCCGAGGAAGAGGTGGCGGTGACCAGCCCCTCCTCCTCAACCTCGGGCCCCGGCAGATATCCGAAGGTGGGCGGCGATCTTTCGTCCATCTTCTAGGGGCGTCAAGCCAGGCGCTTCGCCGGAGGAAGCCTTTGGCGAGGTGCTTGCCACCACCGGGCTTGAGGTGGTTGATGAGCCAGGTGTTGGCGGCGATTCTCGGAAGAGCAGCTTTTCCGTGCCATGGGGCTGACTTAGGAGCTCAATCGCTCTACCGTGCCCGCTGGACAAGGTCAAGTCCGGGATGGCGGCGGTGGACAATCTGGAGGTGGACTTCAAGCCGCGCGTTCTTGAGAGCGCAGGCCTGGTTCCACCAAACTCGCGAGGAGCGGAAGGGTCTTCGGGAGGAGTTGGCCAAAGCGCGACGTGGAGCTCACCATGAAAATGGGCGATGTCGAGAGGGCCCAGGAAGAGGCGGCGAACTGGCTGCCGGCAAAAGCCGCCCGGAACCAGCATCAAGCCGCCTTGGACTCTCGGAAGAGGACCTCTCCAGCAGCGTGAAGCGAAGCTTAAGCATAGCGCTCATGCACAGGATGAGGAGCTTGAGGCCCTTGTCGCTGGCCAGGCCCGCGAGCTGGAACAGAGCACAAAGAGGCACTCGATGCAGGCTCGGCCCATGCCGCAAAAGCGAAGGAGGCTGGAAGCGGGCGATGCAGGCTGAAGGAGCAGGCCCTCAAGCTGTCCGGCGAGAAGAATCGCTCAACCGCGCCTTGGTGGGCGCAAGGAGCAGCCATCAGCGGGGGGGAGCTCTCGGCGCCTGAGAACTCCATCGAGACCTCAAGCTGAAGATGGAGGGTCTCGAGAAGATCTTGTCGGAGAGCGGGGCTCGGGAGGAGACCTTGACCAGGAGCCTCGAGGAGGAGAAGCAGCTGCGGGCAAACGAAGCCGCCTCCCACCAGGAATATGTGGTGGGTGAGAACAGGTGGATCAGCCATCTGGAGGTCGTCGCCGGCAGGGTCACCTAGCAATTGGCCACCATGGGGCTGCCAAGCGTGAGGTCGCCCGGCCTTGCAGCAGGACCGTCAACACCAAGCTGACCCAGTTCTTCGAGGGCGTCCTCGGAGCCTTGGCCTATCTTCACTTTAACAGGACAGCCACACCGGCCGAAGAGGCCCGGCGACTTTGCCGGAGGGTTGTGACCAAGGTCCTCACCAAGGTGGCATACTGGAATCCCAACCTTGACTTCGCGGCCTCGATGAAGAGCTTTCGAGACGGTGTTGACCTCACGGTGCTCAAGGGCGCATCAAGCCCATCACCAGCGGCATCGGCGAAATCAAGAGGGTGGAAAGCCAGCGCCGGGATTGAGCATCCCGTTCCTCTTCGCCGCTGCGGGTTCCCGACCAAGACAAATTTTTCTTTAGTTAGAACAGCAGCTATGGCGTGATGTAATATAACTTTGAAGTACTCTTAATTTTCATGCATGTTATTTCCCGTTCAATTCCTCTTTGTATGTGCACCCTAAATCGATCGGGTAGGCTTGCGGTAGCGAAAAGCCCCTAGCGGCATTTTGGGGCGGATCCCGGGGCTTGCGAATGCAGCGTCTTGCGGACGAGCCACCTTTCCGTTCGAGCAGCGGCGCTCGCCTATCGAGCTTGACTCGAGTCGAGAATCGAGGGCGTTGTCAATCGCGGAAGGTTACTCTGCCATTCTCGATGCAGCCACTTGAGTTGTTGAGCGGACTCGAAACAGGGCAAGGGCGTTGCCGATCGTGGGAGAGCCCCCTGGCGTGCAGGTTTCTCATACAAAGGCATGACATTTCCGGGGGGGAATAACCTCAAATAAGAAGGGGAGCACAAATGAAGGTTCAGTGCAACTTAGCTTCTGTTTGCGATCGCTCGAGTGTCGATCTTCTGGTCTCCTTTCTTCTTCAAGAGTCACGAAGATGAAGGTGTGCCGGGCTAACTGCTAAAGCCGATTCTCACAACTGCGCCCCCTACTTGGCGCGCCAAAGATGTCGGTGTAGGAACGACACCTATGGGATCACAAGAATCCCTAATACGGTTCTTGGTAGCGGGGGTTGTGAGAAGAAGCGGATCAAGCAGATAGCACCACGGTCTCTTTATCCGAGGTTAGACGCGAGGATGCGTAAAACCCTACTCCTGCTTTGGTGGTTTGTTTATCTGGTGTTCTTGAACTAGCAATGGGGCGTGAGGAGCTCCAAAAGCGAATCCCCTCTGGTCGCCTTGGGCCTCCTTTTATAGGAAAGGGGTTGCCACAGTGGCACACGGGAGGTGGAAAGGGTATAGTGATCGAGTTTATCCCTCGCATTACAGGGACAAAGCGCCATTAATCGTCCTGCTTAGGTGTCCTTGCTTTATCGGGGGACGGGGGAGAGCCATGTCTCGTCTGTGGCAGCTCCCTTTCATGTAATAAACCTGGCATACGGCCAGCGGTGCCCATGATGTTGGAAATATGCCCTAGAGGCAATAATAAATTAGTTATTATTATATTTCCTTGTTCATGATAATCGTTTATTATTCATGCTATAATTGTATTGACCGAAACAGCAATACATGTGTGGATACATAGACAACACCATGTCCCTAGTAAGCCTCTAGTTGACTAGCTCGTTGATCAATAGATGGTTACGATTTCCGACCATGGACATTGGATGTCATTGATAACGGGATCACATCATTAGGAGAATGATGTGATGGACAAGACAATCCTAAGCATAGCACAAGATCGTGTAGTTCGTTTTGCTAGAGCTTTTCCAATGTCAAGTATCTCTTCCTTAGACCATGAGATCGTGCAATTCCGGATACCGTAGGAGTGCTTTGGGTGTATCAAGCGTCACAACGTAATGGCGGGTGACTATAAAGGTGCACTACGGTATCTCGAAAGTGACCATCGGGTTGACACGGATCAAGGCTGGGATTTGTCACTCCGTGTAAGCGGAGAGGTATCTCTGGGCCCACTCGGTAGTACATCATCATAATGTGCACAATGTGACCAAGGGGTTGATCACGGGATGATGTGTTCGGAACGAGTAAAGAGACTTGCCGTGCGAGATTGAACAAGGTATCGGTATCTGCGATCGAATCTCGGGCAAGTACAATACCGCTGGACAAAGGGAATTGTATCACGGGATCGATTGAGTCCTTGACATCGTGGTTCATCCGATGAGATCATCGTGGAGCATGTAGGAGCCAACATGGGTATCCAGATCCGCTGTTGGTTATTGGCGGAGAACGTCTCGGTCATATCGCATGTCTCCGAACCGTAGGGTCTACACATAAGGTTCGGTGGCGCTAGGGTTATATAGGAAGCTTGTATGTGGTTACAAATGTTGTTGAGTCCGGATGAGATCCCGGACGTCACGAGGAGTTCGGAATGGTCGGAGGTAAAGATTTATATGGGAAGTCTGTTTTGGTCATAGGAAAAGTTTGAGGCGATATCGGTAATGTCTGGGACCAGGGAGGTCGAGGGTCCTGAAGTGGGGCCACCAACCCGGAAGGTTGCGTGGGCCAAGTGTGAGAGGAACCAGCCCCAAGGGGCTGGTGCGCCCACAAGGGGCCCAAGCGCAAGGGAAGTGGGAGGGGCAAACCCTAGGGCAGATGGGCCCTAAGGCCCATCTGGTGGGCGCCTCCTCTCCTCCTCTCTTGGCCGCCCCAAACCCATCTAGGGTTAGCCGCCACCCCTAGGGGTGGAAACCCTAGAGGGGCGCAGCCCTCCCTTCCCTATATATATGAGGCCACAGGGGCTGCCCATAACACACGAGAGTCTCCTCTCCGTGCAGCCCTGCCTCTCCTCCTCCTCCTCTCCCTAGGTGCTTGGCGAAGCCCTGCGGGATGCCACGCTCCTCCATCACCACCATGCCGTTGTGCTGCTGCTGGATGGAGTCTTCCTCAACCTCTCCTCTCTCCTTGCTGGATCAAGGCGTGGGAGGCGTCACCGGGCTGTCGCGTGTGTTGAGCAGCGGAGGTGCCGTCCGTTCGGCACTAGGATCTCCGGTGATTTGGATCACGGCAATCGACTCCTTCAACCCCGTTCTCTTGAGCGCTTCGCTTAACGATCTACAAGGGTATGTAGATGCACTCTCCTTCCCTCGTTGCTAGTTTCTCCATAGATAGATCTTGGTGACACGTGGGAAAATTTTGAATTTCTGCTCGTTCCCCAGCAGATGGTATCGAGCTAGGTCTATTGCGTAGATTCTTTGCACGAGTAGAACACAAAGTAGTTGTGGGCGTTGATGATGTTCAATATGCTTACCGTTACTAGTCCAATCTTGTTTGACGGTATTGTGGGATGAAGCGGCCGGACCGACCTTACGTGCTCTTCGTGAGGCGGGTTCCACCGGTGACATGCACTTGGTGCATAAGGTGGCTAGCGGGTGCGATCTCTCCCACTTTAGTCGGAACGGATTCGATGAAAAGGGTCCTTATGAAGGGTAAATAGCAATTGGCATATCACGTTGTGGTTTTGCGTGAGGTAAGAAGCGTTCTTGCTAGAACCCATAGCAGCCCGTAAAACATGCAAACAACAATTAGAGGGCGTCTAACTTGTTTTTGCGAGGGTATGCTATGTGATGTGATATGGCCAAGAAGAATGTGATGAATGATATGTGATGTATGAGATTGATCATGTTCTTGTAATAGGATTCACGACTTGCATGTCGATGAGTATGACAACGGCGGGAGCCATAGGAGTTGTCTTTATTTGTTGTATGACCTGCGTGTCATTGAACAACGCCATGTAATTACTTTACTTTATTGCTAACGGTAGCCATAGTAGTAGAAGTAATAGTTGGCAAGACAACTTCATGGAGACACGATGATGGAGATCATGATGATGGAGATCATGGTGTCATGCGGTGACAATGATGATCATGGAGCCCGAAGATGGAGATCAAAAGGAGCAATATGATATTGGCCATATCATGTCACTACTATATAATTGCATGTGATGTTTATTATGTTTATGCATCTTGTTTACTTAGAGCGCGGTAGTAAATAAGATGATCCCTTACAAATTTCAAGAAGTGTTCTCCCCTAAGCGTGCACCGTTGCTACGGTTAAGTAAGCTTCTAAGCACCACGTGTTAATCGGGTGTGATGGATTCTTACGTTCACATACAACGGGTGTAAGCAAGATTTACACACGCAGAAACACTTAGGGTTAACTTGGCGAGCCTAGCATGTGAAGACATGGCCTCGGAACACGGAGACCGAAAGGTCGAGCATGAATCGTATAGTAGATCGATCAACATGAAGATGTTCACCGATGATGACTAGTCCGTCTCACGTGTTGATCGGACCACGGCCTAGTTGATTCGGATCATGTAATCACTTAGATAACCGAGGGATGTCTATCGGTGGGAGTTCATAAGATGAACTTAATTATCCTGAACATAGTCAAAGACCTTTTGCAAATTATGTCGGCTCGCGCTTTAGTTCCTTTGTTTAGATATGTTCCTAGAAAATATAGTTGAAAGTTGAAAGTAGCGTTTATGCGGACGAGAAAGCTTATGTCCTTAATGCACCGCTCGATGTCTTTGAACCCCAAGCGTCGTTTGTGGATGTTGCGAACATCGGACAAACACGTTTTGATCACTACGTGATAGTTCGGTTAAGCGGTTTAGAGTTGAGGCACCAAAGGCGTTTTGAAGCGTCGCGGAACATATAAGATGTTTGAGGGCTGAAATTGGGATTTGGGCTCGTGCCCACGTCAAGAGGTATGAGACCTCCGACGATTTTCTTAGCCTGCAAACTAAGGGAGAAAAGCTCAATCGTTGAGCTTGCGCTCAGATTGTCTGAGTGCAACAATCACTTGAATCGAGTGGGAGTTGATCTTCCAGATGAGATAGTGATGTTTCTCCAAAGTCATTGCCACCAAGCTGCTAGAGCTTCGTGATGAACTATAACATATCGGGGATAGATATGATGATCCTTGAGGTATTAGCGTTGTTTGACATCGAAAGTAGAAATCAGAAGGAGCATCAATTGTTGATGGTTGGTGAAACCACTAGTTTCAAGAAGGGCAAGGCGATAAGGGCACTTCATGAAACAGCAAATCGATTGTTGCTCGGTGAAGAAACCCAAGGTTGAACCCAAACCGAGACTAAGTGCTTACGTAATAAGGGGAACAGCCTTCGGGCAGAATTACCCTAGATACTTGGTAGATAAGAAGGCTGGCAAGGTCGATGAAGTATATTGGATATACATTATGTTAATGTGTACTTTACTAGTACTCCTAGTAGCACCGGGGTATTAAGATACGGTTCGGTTGCTAAGTGTTAGTAACTTCGAAATAAAAGCTACGGAATAAATGGAGACTAGCTAAAGGTGAGTGACGATATGTGTTGGAAAGTTTATCCAAGTTTGATGTGATCAAACATCGCACGCTCCCTCTACCATCAAGATTAGTATTAAACCTGAATAATTGTCATTTGGTGTTTGCGTGAGCATAGACATGATTGGATTATGTCTATCGCAATCTGATTATTCATTTAAGGAGAATAATGGTTACTCTATTTATTTGAATAATACCTTCAATGGTCTTGCACCTAAAAGAATGGTTTATTGAATCTCGATTGTAGTGATACACATTTTCATGCCAAAAGATATAAGATAGTAATGATAGTACCACTTACTTGTGGCACTGCCATGTAAGTCATAAAACACATGAAGAAGCTCCATGTTGATGGATCTTTGGACTCACTCATTTTGAAAAGTTTGAGACATGTGAACCATGTCTATTGGTGTATCGCATGAAGAAACTCCATGCAGATGGATCGTTTGGACTCACTTGATTTTGAATCACTTGAGATATGCAAATCATACCACATGGGCAAGATATTGAAAAGCCTCGGTTTGATAAGATGGAACAAGATAGCAACTTGTTGAAGTGACACATTTTGATGTGTGCAGTCAATGAGTGCTAAGGCATGCAGATGAATATCGTTATGTTCTTACTTCACGAGATGATTCGAGTAGATGTTGAGTACATTTACTTGATGAAGCACAAGTCTGAATTATTGAATGGTTCAAGTAATTTCAGAGTGAAGTTGAAGATCATCGTGACAAGAGGATAGAATGTCTATGATATGATCATAGAGATGAATATCTGAGTTCTGAGTTTTGGCACACAATTAAGACATTGTGCAAATTGTTTCACAATTAATACCGCTGGAACACCATAGTGTGATGGTGTGTCCGAACATCATAGTTGCAACCTATTGGATATGGTGCGTACCATGATGTCTCTTATCGAATTACCACTATCGTTCATGGGTTAGGCATTAGAGACAACCACACTCACTTAAATAGGGCACCACGTAATTCCGTTGAGGCGACACCGTTTGGAGAAACCTAAGTTGTCGTTTCTTAAAAGTTTGGGGCTCGGCGCTTATGTGAAAAAGTTTCAGGTTGATAAGCTCGAACCCAGCGGATAAAATGCATCTTCATAGGACACCCAAAGCGGTTGGGTATACCTCCTAATTCAGATCCGAAAGCAATAGGGATTGTTTCTTGAATCGGGTCCTTCTCGAGGAAAAGTTAGTCTCGAAAAGTTGAGTGGGAGGATGGTGGAGACTTGATAAGGTTATTGAACCGTCACTTCAACTAGTGTGTAGCAGGGCACGGGAAGTTGTTCCGTGGCACCTACACCAATTGAAGTAGAAGCTTATGATAGTGATCATGAAGTTTTGGATCAAGTCACTCTGATTACCTCGTGGGGTGACTAGGATGCGTACTACTTGAGTGGTACAGTAATCTCATATAGAAGGTCATGTTGCTAGACAACAATGAACCTACGAGCTATGGAGAAGCGATGGTGGGCCCAAATTCCTACAAATGGTTAGAAGCCATGAAATCCGAGATAGGATCCATGTATCGAGAACAAAGCATGGACTTTGGTGGACTTGCCGATGATCGGCAAGCCATTGAGATAAATGGATCTTTAAGAAGAAGACGGACATGGACGGTAATGTCACCTTCTATGAAGCTCGACTTGTGGCAAAGAGTTTTCACAAGTTCAAGGAGTTGACTACGATGAGATTTTCTCATCCGTAGCGATCTTAAGTCCGTCGGAATCATGTTAGCATAAGCTGCATTTATGAAATCTGGCGGATGGATGTCAAGGCGAGTTTCCTTACCGGTTTACGTAAGGAAAGGTTGTATGTGATACAATCAGAAAAGTTTTGTCGATCCTAAGGATGCTAAAAGGTATCTGGCTCAATGATCCTTTCTAAGGAATGGAGTAAGCATCTCGGAGTTGGAATGTGTGCTTTGATGAGATGATCAAAGATTTTGGGTGTATACAAAGTTTATGAGAAACTTGTATTTCCAAAGAAGTGAGTGGGAGCACTATAGAATTTACGATGAGTATATATTGTTGACATATTCATGATCGAAATGATGTAGAATTCTGGAAAGCATATAGGGTTATTTGAAAAGTGTTTTCAAGTGAAAACCTGTTAAGCTACTTGAACATTGAGCATCAAGATCTATAGTGATAGATCAAAAATGCTTAATGGTACTTTCAAATGAGCATATACCTTGACATAATCTTGAAAGTGTTCAAGATGGATCGATCAAAGAAGGAGTTCTTGCCGAGTTGTAAGGTATGGAGTTAAGAGTTAAAAGCTCGACCACGGCGAGAAAAGAAAAAGGGCGAAGGTCGTCCCTATGCTTTAGACATAGGCTCTATAGTATGCTATCTTTGTGTACCGACGGAAGTGTGCCATGCCATGAGTCGGTCAAGGGGTACAAGAATGATCCAGGAATGGGGATCATTGGACAGCGGTCAAAATTGTCCTTGGAGTAAATAAGGACATGTTTCTCGATTATGGAGGTGATAAAGAG
>JAHIAM010000744.1:0-44124 GCA_021605205.1 Aegilops longissima
TATCGCGAGACCTCAAGCTGCAATTTGGAGGGTCTCGAAAATCTTGGAGGAGGCCAAAACCCGAGAGGACCTGTCCAGGAGTTGGAGGCCGAAGGAGTTGCGAGACGAGCGATGGCCTCAACTGCGGATCACGTGGCGGAGGCGAAAGCGTAGGCTCGATCGCCTGCGCCCGCCGTTGCGAACCAAGCCGCGCTCGGTGGCCATCATGGGGATGCGGGCGTGATGCGTCCGGGCGGGCGTGGCGTAAGCGCAACCTGACCTTGTACTTTGAGAAGGTCGCCGGCGCTTTGGGGCGGCTCCACCGGCCGGCGGCCTCATTGTGAGAGGAGTCCCGGAGGCTGCCGCGAGTTCCCGACCAAGGTTCTCACCAAGGTGCGCCTTTGGTACCCGACCTCGACTTGGCTTTCTTGTTTGGAGAGCTTCTGGAGGTACTAACTTTGGCGCCTTCTTTCGGGGGTGCATCAAGCCCATCATCAGCCATGTGGCGGAATTACACGAGGTGGAGGGCGGCGCTTAGGGATTAGGCATCCGTTTCTTATCACAGCTGCGAGTTCAAAACCAAGACAATGGCTATCTCTAGTTAGAACCGCAACAACAATTTGATATAATATAACTTTGCAGCACTTTCAGTATTATGCATGTTATTTCCCTGTTCGATTTTCCTTTGTATGTCACACTACGTTCTTTGGAAAGGCTCACCGACATATAAACCCAAAGCGGCGTCTTGAGGCGGATCCCCATTATTTGCCGCTTGTACTTGCTACTGCGGGCAAACCACCTTACCGCCCTTAAGCGGCCGCTGAGCCAGCGAGTTTGACTCGAAGTCGAGAATCGGGAAGCGTTGCAGTGTGGAAGGCTACCCCGCTCTCGTCACGGCAGCTTTGAGCTGTTAAGCGGACTCGAAACAAAACAAAGCGTTGCCAATCATGGGGCCCCTTTAAATGCAGGTTTCTCATACATAGGCGGATCTCAGGGCGATAACCTCAAGTGTAAAGAAATAAACCAAGGCTCTGAATAACTTAGCTTTTACATTTGCCCGAGGCAGCGTCGTTTCCCCTGACCACCTTCCTCTCGAAGAAGCGGCGGCGAAGAATTGCTAGGCGACTACTGGGCGATTCTCACAATTCGCGCCCCTACGGCGCGCCAAAGATGTTGGTGTGGAGCGACACCTATGGGATCACAAAATCCCTACTATGGTTGTCGAGGCGCTTGGGAGTTCGACGAAAAGCAGGGCTAGTAGGCAGCACAGGATCGTTTACCCGAGTTAGGGCGAGGATCGTAAAACCCTAGTCCTGCTTTGGTGGGTGTATTTACGAGAGTCCTTGAGCTCTTGAACTAGGCGTGGTTAGTGTGTGGTTCGAAAAAGTCGAATCCTTCTCCTGAGTGCGCCCGGGCCTCCTTTTATAGGTAAAAGGGTTGCCACGATGGCAGCGAGGAGGTGGAAAAGAGTGTCTGAGTTGCGAGGTTATCCCTCGTATTACGGGACAAGATGCATTTAATGCACGCTGAGGTGTCCCCTTGCTTTATCGGGGGCGGGGGTGAGGCCCGTCGTCCGTCGCCCCTCCTCCTGCAGCCCGACCGCGCATGACCCGGTGATGCGTGCGGTGCCATGTGGCGGGCAGGCAGCTGAGGTGGCGCAGTGGTGAAACCTTCACAAGAATCTACATGCATACACAGGCACTTGATGAGTTGGCTTGGGGGCTGCATGTTGCCGCGTATGGGTGCCGCCCGGCTGGTTGTTGGCAGCCGCTTATGCAACAACGGTGGAAGCTTGGTGGTCGGCGGGTCTGGCGGTGGCCCTGGCTGGCGTCCTTGGTGAGGCCTTGCGGAGTGGCGGTAAGGGTCTTACTGCCGTGGCATCTTTGTCGTCCCGGCAAAGGGTCTTGCCGAGGTCTTAGTAGCCTTCCTCGGCAGGATCTTGCCGAGGATCGTCGTCTTCTAATCCTCATCGATCTGAATATGTCTTCACAAAGATCTGCATGCTACCACGGAGGTGCCTTCCAGAGCCTGGCCCCACGTGGATGATGGTGTTGGGGATCGTGGGCTCAAGGGTGGCTTCGCTCAGTCGATTGTGAAATGACTGTCGGCAAGGATCTTGCGGGGGCGCTAAGGTTGCCCGGCAAAGGTCTTGCCGGAACCTGCTTCGTCCCTCTGCTCTTTGTGGTCTTGGCCTTGGTGTTACTCTGATTGTCTTGTGCTTTGGTCTTACTTTGGCTCACCTCCCTTGCTCTGCTTGGTGTGACCATGGGCGCGGCTCTGACTGCCCGTGCACAGGTATAGGGGTACAAAAAATGCACCCCTCTTTTTGTACACCGACAGACGGGCTCCGTCGTTTCAAGGTATGCGGTGGAGGAACGGACAGCTGCTCGGACGCTCTCGGTGATTGCCAGCTCTTCGGCCGCAGGTTGCCGACCATTGTCGGAGAAGCTTCATTCGATTTGTGCGGTGACCGCTAGGAGCTAGGCATGGGAGGCCTCGACATGGTCGTGGGCAGCCTCCATCAGGGCTAAGGCCGCCGCTGCGGAACGGACAGCCGCTCTGCCGCTCTCGCCGGTTGCTATCCCGAGGGAAGATGTTGCTGCCGCCACGAGAAGCGGCAATGACGTTTATGCTGCCTTTGCCGCCCGATCGCGATTGCGGCCGTGCTCATCACCTTGTTAACCAGCGCATGGCTGCTGCGGCAGCTCTCGCCGGAATGGGCCACGAAGTTGCCCTCACGGCGGGTCCATGTGCCCATCTTTCACGGGACTATTGAATAGTGAAATGATATTTGGGAAGCGAGCTAGTGTGCTTGAGAAACCGGTTGTGGACTGTAGCCGACGCACCTTCTCGCGTAAGCCATCGGCGTACTATACACTGACGGTGCTCCAGGATATTTTGTGCTGCATCTCACACGGTTGGTGATGATAAACTGTGTGCGATCTACTTACTTTTCATCTAGATTTGAATTACATAATGGGGTCTAGACAGCGGACGGTGTTTGAATTGCTAGACCTTTCATCTGGAGTGAACATGCAACTATATGTGTGTCATAAAAGAATTGGAATTATTCAGGGTTCGTTTGAACATTTTATACATTAAATTGGTTTTCTAGCCATTTCACGTGCACAATTCAAAATAAACTACATGCACATGCTCCGGTGCACCAACATGGGTTGTAAAATCATATATATGTCCACGGGTTTATGCTTATCTCCCATACAAGAAATGGGGATGAAATTCGAATACCACGTCACCGTGGCTCTCCATAAGCGATCGAGCGTACTTGCTTTTGTAATTCTAGTAAATCCAAAATTTGTCGAAATTCATGAAACTTGGCATGCTATCATGGGCAGCATCAACATGCCGTGGTAAAATTCTGTGCCATTTGGGGCAGGTTTGGGTATAAGCTTCTCATAAACGAGCTTCTCACAACAAGTGTGATGGTTTGGTGAGGAACGTTTCACCTTTCTAGGCGAAAGCGATATCCGTTGCCTCTTCTTGATTTCAAAAATTTCCTAGTGTCAACATAGAACAACAGTGTTGTCTTAATTTTGGGATTTTTGGGGTTAGCTTGGAAGTTTTATACATTAAGCTGAGTTTTCTATGCATTCATGTGCATAGTTCAAATTTGAACTACAGGCACATGCTCTAATGCATATAAATTGGTTGAAAATTCAAATCCGTGTCCTTGGTTGCTGCTTAGGTCCCATGCAAGAAATGGGAATAAATGTCAAACACCTACCACCGTCACTTTCGACATAAACATTGAGATACCTGGTTTTAAATTCTAGTAAAACCAAAACTCATCTGAAATTCATGAAACTTGGCATGCTATCATGGGCGGCATCAACATGCCGTGGTAAATTTTGTTCCATTAGGGGCAGGTTTGGGTATATGCTTCTCACAAGACAAAGCTTCTCACAACAAGCATGATGGTTTCGGTAGGGAACGTCCCACCTTTGAGGACGAAACAATATCCATTACCTCTTATTGCTTTCAAAAAATTTCTCGTGTCAACACAGAACAATAGGAGTGTTGTGTCAATTTTTGTGATTTTTTGGGGTTCGTTTGGACATTTTTATGCATTAACTGAGTTTTCAATGCATTTATGTGCATAATTCAAATTTGAACTACATGCACATGCTCCAGTGCATATAAATTGGTTGAAAAAGTCCCATGCAAGAAATGAGAATGAATTTCAAACACCAGGGCACAGTTGATTGCCGGCAAAACATTGAGATGCCTGGTTTTTAAATTATAGTAAATCAAAACTAAATCTGAAATTCATGAAACTTGGCATGCTATCATGGGCGGCATCAACATGTCATGGTAAATTTTTGTCCCATTTGGACAGGTTTGGTATATACTTCTCACAAACGAGCTTCTCACAACAAGCATGATGGTTTTGGTAGGAGCGTCCCACCTTTGGGGACGAAACAATATCCATTGCCTCTTATTGCTTTCAAATTTTCTCGTGTCAACATAGAACAACAGGAGGGTTGTGTCAATTTTGTGATTTTGAGGGTTCGTTTGGACATTTTATGCATTAACTGGGTTTTCAATGCATTTATGTGCATGATTCAAATTTTAACTACATGCACATGCTCCGATTGCATATAAATGGGTTGAAAAATCAAATATGTGTCCTTAGGTACATGCTTAGGTCCCATGCAAGAAATGAGAATGAATTTCAAACACGGGCACCGTTGATTGCTGACAAAGCGTTGAGATACTTTATTTTCAAATTCTAGTAAATCCAAAACTAAATGCTGAAATTCAGGAAACTTGGCATTCTATCATAGAAGCGGCATCAACATGCCGTGGTAAATTTTGTCCCATTTGGGGCAGGTTTGGGTATATGCTTCTCACAAACGAGGCTTCTCACAACAATCATGATGGTTTGGTGAGGAGCGTCCCACCTTTGGGACGAAACAATATCCATTGCCTCTTATTCTTCCAAAACTTTTCTCGTGTCAACATAGAACAACGAGTGTTGTGTCAATTTTGTGATTGTTGAGGGTTCGTTTGGACATTTTATGCACTAAGCTGAGTTTTCAATGCATTTATGTGCATAATTCAAATTTGAACTACATGCACATGCTCCAGTGCATATAAATTGGTTGAAAAATCAAATCTGTGTCCTTGGGTGCATGCTTGGGTCCCATTCAAGAAATGGGAATGAATTTCAAACACCAATGCCTTTGTTGATTGCCGGCAAAACATTGAGATGCGTGGTTTTAAAATTCTAGTAAATCAAAACTCGTCTGAAATTCATGAAACTTGGCATGCTATCATGGGCAGTATCATGCCGTGGTAAATTTTGTCCCATTTGGGGCAGGTTTGGGTATATGCTTCTCACAAATCAGGCTTCTCACAACAAGCATGATGGTTTGATGAGTAACGTCCACCTTTGGGGACGAAAAGATATCCATTGCCTCTTATTGCTTTCAAATTTTTCTTGTGTCAACATAGAACAATAGGTGTGTTGTGTCAATTTTGTGATTTTTCAGGGTTCGTTTGGACATTTTATGCATTAAGCTGAGCTTTCAATGCATTTATGTGCATGATTCAAATTTGAACAACATGCACATGCTCCAGTGCATATAAATTGGTTGAAAATCAAATCTGTGTCCTTGGGTGCATGCTTAGGTCCCATGCAAGAAATGGGAATGAATTTCAAACACCAGGGCACCGTTGATTGCTGGCAAAATGTTGAGATGCTTTATTTTTAAATTCTAGTAAATCCAAAACTCGTGTGAGATTCATGAAACTTGGCATTCTATCATGGAATGGCACCCGACATGTTGTGGTATTTCTCGTATCCATTTTGAGAGAAGGCGCACTCGAATAATGACAACCAACAAAGGAATTTTGAAAAAATAGCTGCCTCTTTAATATCTCAAACATTTGTATAATTCAAACCGTGTGCGTTCTGTTAACCATTCACGTGACACCATGTGTCTTGGTTTTAATGGCTGTGGGAGAGTCCGTGCGGACAGCTGCTTGACCTTATTGAGCAGGGCGTCACGGCGCCGTCCGGTGTGCAGAGCTGACCGAGGCGTGCAAGCTGTCCTCGAATCGCAGAGCTCACCGGGGAAGCGTCTGAGCTATGCGTTCTGTGAGCTCACTAGAAGCGAGCCCTTTGACTTCCAGGCTGCCTTGCTCGCATCCTCTCCATTAATGGCGCGAAGTCATAGTTTAATTCGGTTTTAAATATAAAACACTAATACATAAGCGTTTTAGTTAGAACACCCGTTATGCAAACCGACCGCTTTCCTGGAAGCCAAGAGAAAATGTGCCGACAGGATTTCTGCAGCTCTTGATCACAAGCGTTTTAGATAGAACCCCAGTATGCAAAGTGAAACAGCGAGGTTTGTTTCTCCTACTTTAGAATGCATGCAATTGTTTATTGAGGTGTGTCTGAATGATCTGTAAAGTCACTTATGTAATTGGATGTTTATTTCAATTATATATATACATGTTATTCTCGGCTTATTAGCGACAGCGAGAACCGCCGGTGAGGCGTACAGCGAGGACCAGCTCAAGGTTTCTTTTCAGATTAAGACCACTGTAAACCTTTTCTGTCTCTTGTTGTTCACATCCTCCGGATACTCCATTACAACGAGAAGGATCTTGGCGTTATTGGCATTTTTGTACGTCGAGAACATTACGCGATACTGGACACTCGGGGTTCATTATCAAAGGGCATTGCTCAGCCGGCATATGTTATAAAGACCGAATACCTTAGGGAGTGTTGGCGTCGCGGTTGGCCTTATATGCATCAGCTCGAATCATGTCTTTGGTCAAATGTTGGGTTTGCCCGGCTCCGAATGTTTGCTGCCTTACATTCCGCTCTATCGGCTAAGGTGGCACCGGGTGAACTCTGCGATTGTGCCTGGTTCATCCGGATGAGCACCTCGATAGAAAGCGAGCGCTTTGTCATGATAAGCGCGAGACTAGTCAACCACTCGATGACTTAGAGGAATCTTGGGATTACTCCGCATTACGAAGTGCCGTTTCCGGTCATGTATTCTGGCATACGTATTCCGGAAGGCGTGGAGGTACCGGGGGCTATATAGTAGTCCACCGTCAAACTCCTATGGCTAAGTGAAAGTGTTAAAGCAATATAGTCCGATTGCCTCGTTAAGCTGCGCTATCACCTCCTTAATGGACCAAGGCGTTGGATCAAGTGTGAATAGGCGTTTTTGGGAACACCCGCATTATATCGTGGGAAATTTGAAGCCGACATTGCAAACTTTCAGGTTATATACATATATACTTAGCATTTACTGAGAGGCATCTTAATACTGAGGCAAAAGTATAAATGCAACCTTTATAATTTAATAAAAATTGTTCTTACAATGGGAATACATGTCACTAGAACATAATATTCTTCGAGCACTGAGCTTCTATTGAACGAGCACCTTCAAGGACTTTTTCAAAGTAGTGCTCGGCAGATACTCGGCCTGCGGCCGAACTCTGGGTGGCAATAGCGGTGGCCTCCATATCTGCCCAGTATGTCTTGACACGAGCAAGAGCCATCCGCGCACCCTCTATGCACGCTGACCTCTTCATAGCATCGATGCACGGCACAGCACCAAGGAACTACTGCACCAAACTAAAATAACTGTTCGGCCATGGCCCTTCCGACACGAGATGATCCTAGCAGACCTCATGGCAAGCCGGACAACCAATGGGCTCGGCCCTTTCGGCCATTCTCTCGTTCAAGCCCGGGCGGGCCTGGTGGAGCATTGAATTGTGACCGAACAACTTTTCCACTTCACGATCTTTTGATCTTTGAAGTCTTCGACGCATCGGCGCTTCTGCAAATCCACATATCGTCCGCGAACTCCATAGTTGATCAAGAGGAGCATACTTAGGATCTCGAACTTGATCCGCAGCATAAAGGCTTCTAGCCCGCGATATCGGCTTGACACTGGCTCCTCCTTCATCGCTCTGATTGTAGGCGGGTGTCCTGGCCGCCACCGTGGCCTTTTCGAGTCCGTCATCTTTGCTCGATTTTTATTTTAAGAAGCTCATGTGATCGGCGGCATCCTTCAATTCCACAGCCATCTTGGCTATCTCATCCTTACTCGACAATCGCACCCTGTTCGGCTCTCAGCTCTTGACCGCCTTGAGTGGCCCATCACTTTTCGGGCTTGTTCCTTGGCTCGGGCAAGTTCGCATGAAGGGTCTCCATGGCGGCAGCTCCATCTGCAGTCACAAACATATTAAAGATACTAGCATCATGCTCCTCTTACTTTGTCTTGATCACGGAGAATCACATACCATGTTCCTCGTCGAGTCGCTTGTTGACAAGCACAATGTCGGCATCTGTTGCATCAAGTTGCCGCTTCAGCTCCACAAACTCACCAGTCCGGCTAGCCACCGGACCTTCAGCCACCTGCACATAAAGGCAACATGATTATTACCTGGGACTATGATCCTCTGTTCATCGCCGTTCTCAATAGCAACCGGAGTCTCAGGGGCTACTATCTGCATAGGGCACACCTAACGTGTGCGGTACTGTAAAAAACATACACTATTTCACATACCTCAAATCCTTTCAGCAGGCTCATAAATGCTTCATGCAACCCGCCTTCGGCGGATGAAATCCTATGGATCACCGTACCCATCAGCGTACGATGCACTACAGGATAACCGCTTGCTCCAGAAAGATCCTTGATCGTCCGATCTCACGCACGGACGGTTCGGACTCTTTCTGTTACTCTCCTCGGGGCGAATCTGAGAGGACTTGGTGGCGAGGATTACCCTCCGACCTTGGCGGATTAGGAGAAACCCTTCACGGCGACACTTGGCGTCGCCCGCCTCGTGGTGAGGTGGCTTCGGAGGTGTTTAGCTCTCCATCATCGGAAGAAGATCCCCGAGGCGAACTGCTGTCGAAGAATACGATCGAACTACAAGATATATGCTTGGTTATTGTACTCGGAGGTAAAGCAGGATATTCTTACTATTTAGTACTTCTTGATTACTTACAGCTCGGTGGAAGGCTGATCCCCTTGAAGACACTGTGCGGCAAGGATACTCCCCAGGGCAGGACCCTCTCGCGAAGATTTCTTCCCCCGTTTGGAAACTTTTGTTTCCGGATCCTCAGAGGCGGTCCTCTTCCTTCCTTGGGGGGAGGGAATTTCAGATCCTTCTCCCCGGTTATCCTCCTTCATGGAGGCGCTAATTCCCCCGGTTTGGATGAACAATGAGTTAGGCCCGCTTTCAGCCTCTGTCGGTGCGTTAGGGCAGGGTACCAGACTGCACTGCCTGCGGCTGCGGCGTGGCTCAATGGGTGGCCAGTCTGGCCCATCTTCGTCGGCACAAGCTCAAGACCCTCGCGAGGGCCAAGCCTCATGGGGCGAGCGACGGAAGCTTCCTCGAGCCGCGACCTCGTCAGGTGGCCGCTAGGAGGCGGAGAGATCAAGGCGGGGTACCTCACAAGGTGCCCATAGCGCAAGCCATGATGACCAAGAGGCGCCGGTGAGAGCGCCGCCAGGTGATGTCCTCATTTCCTCTTTGGTGCAAAGGGGCAAGCCTTGACGAGAGCATCAAGCAAAGGCATCCATTTGATTGCAACAAGACCAAGACCGTCATAGCGACAGGAAGGAAGTCATTGTGGAGCCCAAGCCGGAGTCACCACCAGAGCCTTTTGACAGGCGAGGACCAATTTTAGTCGAGGATAAGTGTACTAGATGTTCCCCTTCAAAATGGCCAATTGTTGGTGCCCTTCCGCTCAATATTTGGGAAGAGGCCGGGGCCTTTGCCTATAAATAGGACTAGCCACCCACAAGGTAGAGAACGAGCATCATCCAAGGAGAGATAGGCATTGAACTCTCCCTAGCAGTTCATCGCACCAGCCAAAAACAGACCCTTGTGAGGCTGTTCTTCCTTATGTTCATCATCAGCCCAAGAGGCAATCCACCACACCACCTTTGGGTAGGGTGTTACACCACAATGGTGGCCCGAACGATATAAACCCTGTGTCTCTTGTGTTGTTCCTTTCATAGTTTAGATCCTAGCGGGGCGAGGTGCAAGTAGGTAGGGGTGAGATCTCGCGTGCCCCGAGTTCGAACCTAGAGGGTCTGCGGAACCGAAATCCGACATTTAGCGCCCGGTGAAGTCTTGCCCGGAGCTTTCCTTCCGCCGACCCGTTCTCCGACACCGTGACTCGCCTGTGATGGGCAGCCGTCACCCTCCGATCCATGGCGCGGCCTTGGGGCGAGGGTCCGAGCCTTGGCCCGACCTTGCGGCAGTGCGGTGGCGGACAAGTTCAAGCGGAGCGCGCCCGGCGCTACAACGGCAACTGCGTGATCCGCTGGCCTTCCTGGCTGGCGTCGAGGCCATCCTCGAAGAGGCGGCAGCAGGGTCATGGATAACGGGCTTCCCATGGCCCTCACCGCCGCCTCACGCATATGGCTGCTCCACCACCGGCTTAGTAGCCTCTTGGGAAGAGTTGCAACCTCTTCCTCGCCTGCCTTCTTTTGGCGCCCAGTCATCAGCGGCTCTCTCAGGCGGCTCATGGCGCCACCTTGAGCCGCCACGTCAAGCCATTCGTCTGCCAGGTCGGCGCTGCCTCCGCTCGGCGAGGCTCCCCAGGTGATCGGCGTCCAAGGTCGTCCCGGCCTTCAACTGGAGACCACCCTCCAACTCAACCTGCTGAGGGCGCTCCCAATGCTGTGCCTCCCACCATTTTCGGTGGCCATCACGGGACCCTCATCGGCAATGGCGCGGGCCTCGATGTGCTCTCGGTTGAAGCCTTGAGACTCCTCCACATACTTGCCGGGCGGCTTCGGCCCTGCGGGCCCTTCTTGGGCGTCGGGCCGGTTCAGCCAGCTCCACAGGGCAGATCCGTCTTCGGTGACCTTGACACCTACACAACTTCCATGCGGGCTAATCGACCGACGCCGCCCCCATCAGCCTTCCAGCCGCGCCATCCTCGGCTACCGTCACTAGCCGGTTCATGGCACAACTCACCCAGCGTACAACCTCATGAAGATGTCCGGAACAGCAGCGTCCTTACCATGTCCGGAGACACGAGGATGCGTTGCGGTACTCAACCGTCTTCAAGGCTGCGGCGGCGGCACAGCCCGCCGACTTCGAGCCCCCTGAGGCCAAGAGGCTCGCCCGGCAAGAAAAACAGCTGTTCACCCAAGACAAAGCGGAAACCAGCGAATCTTGGTCGGCGAGGCGGATCCACTGCGCCACCTTCACCATAAGGCGCCAACCTCGAGCCAGCGGGAGGCCTGGTCAAGTTCTGTGGCGGACAAGAAGGTGTTCGCATGGGAACAGATCAGTTGGCGAGGATCGAGGCGTGTCGAGCACCACCTCCAGCGTGTGCCCCAATATGCGCCCGTGAAGCGAAGGCAAAGCGGCAGTCCACGGAAAAAGCAGGCTTTCATCGTCAAGAGACCCGCAAGTTAGAAGCTGCGAGGGGTCATTAAATGAGTCCGATACGGATTGGTTGGCCAACCGGTCGTCGTGCCAAATAAAGGGAAGAGCGCGTGTGGCGACTTCACCAACCTCAACAAAGCCTGCCAAGATCCGTTCCGCTCCCTCGCATTGATCGGATCGTCGATTCCACGCCGAGTGTGACCTGTTATGTTTAAATGGATGCCTTCTCTGGGTATCACCAGATCAAGATGGCGGTGAAGGCGTGGAAAAAAGCGGCTTTCGACCCGTGTGGGGTGTCTTGCTACACATGCATGCCGTTTGGACTGCATAGCATAAGAAAGCGACCTTTCAGCGGCTGATGCACATCACCTTGGGCCCACAGCTCGGGAAGAACGTTGAGGCTTACGTCGATGACATTGTGGTGAAGTCTCGCGAGGCCAAGACCCTGATACAAGACCTGGAGGAAAACTTTGTGAGCCTCAACACAGTGAACCTGCGGCTCAACCCGGAGAAGTGTGTATTTGGGGTCTCCTCGGGCAAGCTCTTGGGCTTCCTCGTGTCCCACCGAGGCATCGAGGCTAACCCCGAAAAGGTCAAGGTGGTGGGACATGAGCCGCCAAAGACCCTCAGAGAAATCTGAAGCTCATTGGGCGTGACCGCACTAGGGCCTTCATCTCCAAGTTGGGGGAAGCGGCGCTGCCTTTCTTCGGTGATGAAGAAAAAGGGGCCCTTTGAATGGGCTGAAAGAGGCCGACAAAGCGTTCCAAGATCTCAAGAGTACCTAACCAGCCCTCGGTAATGGTGGCCCTCGCCCTCAAGAACCCCACAGTGCTCTACCTTGCCGCCCTCCTCTCCTTGGCGCAACCACGGTGGCGGTTAGGGAAGGCGTCGGACAAAAGCAGCGACCGCCAGATCACGGCGGAGCAGGATCAAGGAAGACTCGAGACCACTACCACAGCCGAGAAGGATCAGCCGCGCGAGAAACACACTCGGGACAAAGACCCCTCCCCTGGCGACCAGCCCGGCTGGAGGCTCCTTATCTCGGGGCGCCACGGTCTCGGGCGCCATCGACACTAGCACTCAAACCTCGTTGAACACCCTGTGTGCCATCGGCCACAGTGTTGCGAGGCAGTAGCAGTACCCCATGCCTCGAAACTCCTCCTCGCGCTATTGGTGGCCTCGCGCAAGCTCGGCATTATTTTCAGGCCACCCCATCAAGGTTGTCTCGTGTACCCCTTAGAAAGGGTGCTCGGGAGCTAACTCATTTGGAAGAGTCGCTGAGTGGAACATTGAGCTGTATGGCGTTTCAGCTCAAATTGCACAACCGAGTCATCAAGGGAGCTGCATTGGCGGATTTCGTGGCGGAATAGACGAGGCGCGAGCCTCAAGGCTCATGAGATCGATCCCTCTCCCGAGGAAGCGCGGGGCAGTTGGGTCATGTACTTGACAGGGGCATTCTCCGAACTGTCGCGGGGCTGGTGCGGTGCTTATATCTCCCACTCAAGACAAGCTCTACTCGCCGTGCAGCTCTGTTTCGGCCACGGAGAAAAGGTCTCAACAACATAGCAGAATATGAAGGCCTAATAGCAGGCACGAAGGCCGTAACTTGCCATAGGAGTAAGCGCCTTACCATCAAGGTGATTCACAACTCCTCGTCAACTTCTCCAACAAGGTATCGACACGAGGATGAGCACATGGAAGCCTACCTCGCGGAGGTCCATGAGATGGAGAAGCAGTTACAGAGGCTGGAGTTGCAGCATGTGCCCGTGGCACCAATCAGGAGGCGATGACGCCAAGCGAGCATCGGCGGCTACCTCGGGAGCTGGCGTCTTGAGCGGCTCTTCAAGCCCTCGTACGCCCGTCAGCATCAGCGATGCAGCCTCGGGAGGAGCTCCCCGCCACCAGCCTCGGGATCCCGGTCGTGGCCCGGCCTCGAGGCGCGCCTGCTCTGCTGCTGGAGCCTCGGGAGGTGCTGGATCCTGAGCTCGGGCTACTTGGCAGCAAGGGACCTTGCGGAGAAGGAGGAGGAAGCGGAGCATGTGGGCGCGGCAAGCCACATCATCTTGCATCGAGGATGGAGATCTCTCTGGGCGACCAAATGATGTGTCCCTATGTTGCATCTCCGAGGAGCAAGGGAAGGAACTCTTTGGCGGATATACGGTGGAGCTGTGGGCATCATTCATCATCGCGGACCCTCGTTGGCAAGGCGTTCCGCAGCGGGATCTATTGGCCAGTCGCGCTCAATGATGCCGTCGAACTGGTGAAAACTTGCGAGGCTGCCAATTCCATGCCAAGCAGATCCATCGGCGGCGGGAGAGTACGCAAACTATACCCCTCTCGTGGCCATTACGCGATCGGGCGCCCGAGGCTATCGCTACCTCTACATCGCGCGGCGGACAAGTTCACCAAGTGGGCTGAAGTGGAAGCGTCCGCACCATCCCGCTGGATTCTGCGATCAAGTTCATCAAGGGCATCGTGAGCGGTTCGAGTGCGAACGCATCATCACCGACAACGGTTTGCAGTTCACGATAACCTCTTCAAAACATCTTTGTGCTAACCTTGGGGCGCAGGTATACTCACGCTTGATAGCGCACTGCGAACAGCAGTTAGGCGAAGCGAACCAGCGGAGGTCTTGAAGAGCCTCAAGACCGGGCGTTCAAGAAAGAAGCTGGAGAGCCTGCGGCGAGGTTGGAATGCGAGCTTCGATCCGTGTTGTGGTCCATCCGCACGACGCGACCAAGCCAACCGGCGAGACCCGTTCTTCACGATCTATGGGTAAGCGGTCCTCCCTCACGAGGTGGGGCGTCGTTCGCTTGCAGGTCTGGCGTTCGACAAAGCGCAATAGGGCGCCATGCAGAGGCCGGACCTCGTCAGTGGTGGAAGAACATCGTCGGCCGTATTCTGGCGAGTACCAACAAACGCCGGACGATGCTTTGCCACAACATCCGCCCCGAACTCTTGAGGTAGGGACCTCGTGCTTTCGAGCAGGTTCTCTCGGGAGGGAATGCATAGCTCTCTCCCATGTGGGAGGCCCGTTCAAGGTTGTTCTTGTTTCGAGGCCCGGCTCCGGCGCTGGAGACTCGGGAGGGGTGCTGTCGAGCATGGAACATCTAGCACCTAAGGAGGTTTACCCTAAAAAGGCCCGAGCACATGAAGAAAGCAAGCGCCTATGAGCGTTGCGTTTTGGAAAGGCCAGGCACTGTGAAGAAAGCGAGCAGCTGTATGAAGGCTGTTGCGTTTTGGAAAAGGCCGGTGCTGTGAAGAAAGCAGCGCTGTGAAGTTCATCTTTCTAGGAAGGCCCGAGCACATGAAGAAGGCGAATGCATGTGAAGCCTGTGCGTTTTGGAAAAAGGCCGGTGCTGTGAAGAAGCAGCGCTGTGAAGTTCATCTTTCGAGAAGGCCGGGCACTGAAGAAGGCCAATGCACGTGAAGCTTCGCTTGTGGCGTGACACTCTCACGTAATAATGAGTTGGGGCTGTAGCCTGCGCCCGAGTCTCGAGGCGCCGGCCTCGAGCCACAGGGCTCCCTCCAGTGGCAGCACTTAGCTCCTGGCTGGTGAAGGCGTTGAAGACTAGATTAGGTGCGGACATGGCTTTTCTCATTTGCTTTCTGCGGTTGGCTTGTTCATTCCCATTTGAAGTTTTATTGAAGTTGTTGCCATCTTTGGCTTGTGACTCCTTGCCTTTTCGGCTCCCCTGCCTCGATTTCTCTCGCGCAAGTCTCGCGAGGGAAGCAGCCAAAGCTGTCGGGACCCGATTCCAAGTCACATCGACCTGGCGGTAACACCTCATATCACTGCGGCCTCCGCATACAGTATTCCCCGGTGCCGCCTTACCATGGCCGGGGTCGTTTAGCGCCTTTTGGCTCACGTATATGATAGTGTCGCTAGCATCCACATGACAAAGAACCGGGCCGACATGGCTGGTCGTGAACCCAAAGTGGCACTAACCCATGGGGACAGGCATACATGAATCACCTCGAGCATGTCGGTCATCAGCGTATGAATCCGGGCTGTAGCCTTGGGCTAACGAGGACTCCATGAACCCGGGCTGTAGCAGGCTAAGCGGGACTCGGATGTCACCGCGTGACATTTCCCGAAGGACGGACACCAGAGCGAGAAGTGAAACACATGCTGGCCAATCAAGTGTCCGAGGCGGTAGTCTTTGGGCTAGCGGGACTCCGGTGAACACAGGCTGTAGTGGACTACTATCGCTCGAGGAAGCACTAGACTACATTTCCCCATAAGAGAGGCTGCCAAGGATAAACAACTAGATTGCCGGATCCACACATACCAAGCATTTCAAACATACACACAATATGCTCGATATGTGTAAATACAACATGGCATCACAACATAACCCTCGACTCAAAGTATTCATTCATTAGGCTCAGGGGCGAGATATTACAAACATGGGTCTCACGACCCAACATTGAGCATACAAGTCAAAGCACAAGAGGAAGCTTAACATGTGCAGGTGCAGACATCTACAAATGAAAAAAGGTTGAGGCGCGACTATCTACGAGATCTGCCGAGGGCACAAGATCGTAGCTAAGGTAACAAGCTAAGCGTCAAAGTCCATGCGAAACTACTAAGCGAGGCCAGCGTCTCTACGCAAAACATAAAATAAGCATACGTGAGTACAAATGTACTCAGCAAGACTTATCGAGAACTAACTACATGTGCATCATTATCAACAAAGGGGTGGTGGAGTTTGGACTGCAGCAAGCCAGCTTTGACTTCGGTGGCTATCCTAAACTACATTGCAAGTAACTCTTTTCGAGGTGGCGCTACGAGTCCACATATTCACCATATCAATACACCACTATGGATCTGATCCGCCTTCCTCACGAGAGCGCCATCCATAGCACTCACGCTTATCTTGCGCATTTTAGAGTATCCACTTTCACTTGTCTATGAACTGTTATAGGCAACCCGAAGTCCTTTACATGCGGACACGGCTATTCGAATAGATGATGTTAACCCTGCAGGGTGTACTTCTTCACACGCTCTCACCACTTACCGCCGTTTACCGACATGTACTCGGTAACCTTCAGCGGAAGCCCAATGTGGGTGTCGGCCACGACCTACCTAAACACTCAAGTCTCTAGTCGGGTTTATAGCCTATTCGGGTTCCATCTGCGGGGAGTCGGCCGGGGTTTCCACATATGGCCCCGAGCGATGTGTGCGGGGTTCCCGAGATACCAAGCGGGCATTACACACACGTGCCATGTGCCTACATAACACAGCCCACCCCTAAGGTCAACCTTGCGTGCGGCCCCAACACTACAAACACGAAACTACTATGCAACTCCCGGACAGAGAGGACAAGAGTGGTTAAGAAGCCGAGAGGTCCATTGGTTTCGGGCCCAATGTGTGGTAATGCTGTTTCATGGATCACAAACACAGAACTCAGTTCTAGGGCGGCTTCAATGAGACAACCCACCATGTACTCCTACATGGCCTCTCACCCTACCTTTACCAAAGCGTGTTCACACACTTAGCTCACACACGATGGGACATGTTTACACACCTCCGATTCATCCCGATGAATCAGACCTGACTCAACTCTAAGCGATGTAGGAATGACAAACAAACATGAATGAGTAGGCATCGGGGCTCAAGAACTCCTACTCATGCTAGTGGGTTTCATCTATTCTTGTGGCAATGACAGGTCATCACGGAGGATAAAGGGTTCAGCTACATGCAGCAAGTAATGAGATGAATCGTTGTTGTCCTAATGCAGTAAAAGAGAAGCAGGAGGCGAGAGAGTGGGATTATGTCGGAATGAACAAGGGGTTTTGCTTGCACAGCACTTCGAAGATAATATAGTTCTTCATCGGTGTCATCGAACTCATCGATCGGTACATCGTCTCTTGAGGGGGACAAACACCGGCAAACAAGGAAGAACACAATCAATGCAATCACGACAATATGATGCATGAATGTGACATGGCAATATGATGTGATTTGAGCTAATGCAACAGAGAAAGTCATTTTGATTGAAGTGGAATTCAAAACTAGATCAAATTCAACTCCAAAACTATTATCAAATTTGTCCTAATCATGTTTCATCCTAAACAGTGAGGTTAACTTTCTCAAACATGCATGAAAATGATACAGATGGATAGTTTGCATTTTTCTGATAATTTTTCATATATAATTTGTTTGATTTGGAGCTACAGATTGATTTCTATGATTTTTAGAAGTTTAGAGCATTTTCTGAAATTTATAACCTTTTCGATTTATTTTAATTCGAGAAAATACTTACTGCGTCGACATGGCGTAAAAGCTGAGGTCAGCAGTCAAGCTGGGTCGGTCAGGTCAAGCCTGACCAGTGGGCCAGGCCCTGCTAATTTAGTTAGATGTTAATTAACTTAATTAGCTTCGCGTCTTGATATGTGGGCCGGGCCACTAACTAAACTAGATTAGTTAGGTTGCGGGCACCCTCACGAGTGTTTACGCCCTTATCGTTTGAGGCTTCCCTACCGGGTCCACTACAGGAGCACCCCTCGGTCCGTGCCCCACGGGCACCGCGACCTGAACCACAGGACACAGGTGGTCGCCTCCACAGTGGGCAGGAGCTACCTCTCCGGACTAACCTTCGAGGACATGAAGGCGTTCGGCGAGGCCTCGGCCTCGGGAAGCAAAACCACGACAGCCCCCGAGCTAAGTAATTTCTGGCAGGCGTGTGGCACAAGGCATAATACCGAAATAAGCGAAGCAGATCACGATAATTAACAGCAATAGTCAAGCACGCCCCTTGGCTCCTACCTCTTGTCTCTTTTGGGAAAGGAAAAAAGAACAAACAGCAGTGCGACTCGCGTGACACCAACTTCATGGAGGAGACTCGAGACTGCCTCCGGGCTCAGGCGGACTCCATCTCACGCTTCAAAAGCGCGATGGCGAGCAGACCGCTACCTCCCTCGAGCGGTAGCGGCGGGCAGAGGCTGGTCGCGACCATTGCTGGAGGGCCGCTGCCCAAGAAGAGTCGTCAGCTCGATGAACCACTGGCGCCGCCGACCAGCTTGTATTGTCGTCTTCATAAATCACGGGGCTGGGCCCACGGCGCGGTTGCCGTTCTCGAGGGCGAGGAACCAGCGGCGACCGTCTTTCCGAACACCCTCACGTAGAGGGTGGCATCGCCGTCGAACTTGAAGTGCAGGGTGCACGCCGACTCGAGACCACGCCGCGGGCAAGCGTTTGCCGGCCCGGGTCAGAACCCACGCTCTCGGCTGCGAGACCTCGGTGAAGCCCGGGAGGCCCGGCTGCGGTAACCATCCGCTGAAGCTAGAGGCCGCCCGGGGCACGGCAGCTCACCTAGGAGAGCGAGGCTGGAGCAGTCTTTGGTCGGCTCCGCCCGACCACACAAGGAACTCGGTAGCACCTCTGCCCAAGTGGGCAGCGGCCTAGGGGTCGTCTGCGGCCGTGGCGCGCCCCGGCAGCGTCCTGCCGCCCGTCACGCGCGGAGATCACCTCCTGACGGCGCGAGCCACCATGCGAGCCACAGGGTGTTTGCGAGGCGGCCTCGACCCGGCTTAGGCGGGAGAGTCAGGCTCCACTGGCGGGCCTTTCCTTTCTCCTTGACCGAGAACCTCTTTGGCGGAGCCATGAAGAAGAAGGAGAAGCAAGAGGAGATGGACTGGAAGGGCCGCGCCGTTCTGTGCTTATAGCTGGGAAGGCCAACGCCCGACCTCCACGATCACGGTAATCATGACCCGCTTTCCATGCGAGGACTTGTCAATTAAATGCGAGTTGCAGGCGTCGTGGGGAAGCGAGGGCACCACGTCAATCAACGCCCGCGGCGCCCAAGGCCGCAGGCTGTTAGAACTGCGGCGCTCCGCACTGCCCTTAAGCTTCTCTGCTCGGCCAAGTCCGGCGCGCCTTGGGCCGGGGGCTCTGTCGGCGTTATGGGAGCAGGGGTACCCAGACTTGCGTGCTGCGGCTGTGGCATGGCTCAGGGTGGCCAGTATGGCCCATCTTCGTCGGCACAAGCTCAAGACCCTCGCGAGGCCAAGCCTCATGAGGCGGGCGACATGAAGCTTCCTCGAGCACGGCCTTGTCGGGCTGGCTCGCTAGGAGCCGGAGAGATTAGGCGGGGTACCTCACGAGGTGCCCATGGCGCAAGCCATGGCGACCAAGGCGCCCGGTGGGCGCTAGCCGCGATGTCCTCATTTACTCTTTGGTGCAAAGGGGCAAGCGCTTGGCGAGCATCAAGCAAAGGCATCCATTTGGTGCAACAAGACCAAGACCGTCATAGCGAGGAAGGAAGTCATTGTGGAGCACAAGCCGGCGTCACCACGAGCCTTTGTGAGCGAGGACCAACTTTAGTCAATATAAGTGTACTAGATGTTCCCCTTCAAAATGGCCAATTGTTGGCGCCCTTCCCGCTCAATATTTGGGAAGAGGCCGGGGCCTTTGCCTATAAATAGGACTAGCCACCCACAAGGTAGAGGGACGAGCATCATCCAAGGAGAGAGAGAGATAGTGGTGAACTCCCCTAGCAGTTCATCGCACCAGACCAGAAAGAGACCCTCATGAGGCTGTTCTTCCTTGTATTATTCATCATCAGCCCAGAGGCAATCCACCACACCACACCTTTGGGTAGGGTGTTACACCACAATGGTGGCCGAACCAGTATAAACCATGTGTCTCTTGTGTTGTTCCTTTCATAGTTTAGATCCTAGCGGCGGCAAGGTGCGGTAGGTAGGGGTGAGATCTCGCGTGCACCCGAGTTCGAACCTAGAGGGTCTGCGGAACCCGAAATCCGACAGCCTCCTTATTCCCCCTTTATCTTCCCTGAGGCGCCTCATAAGCGCGAGGCTCGGCTGATACAGCTAATCTTTGGATCTGCTGAGCCCTCGGGAAGAGGCCGAACACTGATCATCTTAGCCTTTGTTACCCAGTCTGGTGAAAGGCGATTTTTCAGAATGATGTTGTGATAAATAAAAATACAGCGTGTTGACCCGCAGGATTACTTACTTGGGTATCTGGGCGATTGCAGCTCAGACCCGCATCCTCGGTGAGTCCGGACACCTTATTTGTGGTCGAAGAACAATTTGTACATCTCTTGGCGTCATGCGAGAAGTGTTGAATAGCTCGCATGATCCTTCGGGTTGAACTCCCACATTCGGAGAATTCGGCGTTTGCAAGCGAGGACTCGACAAACTAGCATGACTTGCATTACCGTTACCAGCCGACATCTCTCGAGGAGATCTCGGATGCGACTACCAATATCGGCACGTCATTTACTGGCCCCAGTCCAGCCCCTTGTTGATCCATGACTTGATTGTGGAGGGGCCCGGCGAAAAGCGGCGGCCACCCACTTGGTGCCCGGGAGCTGTGATATAAAACCACTCCGTTGCCATAAGCTGGACACCTCGGGAAGAACCCTCGGCCATGGAACATGGCGCCTTTGCTTATTGCGGCACCTTCGCTTTCTGCGTGCCATCCCTCAATCATCTTGACTTCACATTAAAGGTCTTGAGCCATAAGCGAAGTGTGGGATAATGTGGAGGAAGGCTTCACACTGACGATGAGCAGCGAGATGTGAAGGAGGGAATCCGGGGCCAGGTCATGGAAATCCAGCCCATAAAAGAACATGAGCCCCCTAACAAAGGGATCTAGAGCAAGGCCTAGCCCTCGGAGGAAGTGAGAGATGAATACAACACTCTCGCCGGGTTGGGAGTGGGAATTACCGCCCTCGGCGGGCAACCTGTCTGAATTTGCCGGTCAAATACAGCCTCTCTTAGCTTCTTGATGTCTTCCTCTGTGATAGAGGAAGGCATCCACCGACATGAAGGTTGGATCCGGACATGGTTGAAGGTCCGAAGCGCCTGACCTGAGCCTTGGGTGTTGGAACTCGAGGTGGGGGAAGGATTTGATTGAGTGCAAGAAGAAAAAGGACATGCCTTGGCCTCTTTATAAAGGGGATGAATATCAAACGTCCTCCGCGTGGCCGTTTGGGACTTGCCTAAAATCGAGAGTCATACCAGCAGACACGATTGGGTTACCCACATCCGTATTGATGCGAATCTCGTGATAAGGGGACACGATCTACCTTCGACAAGACATGCCAAATAAATCGCCTCATAAAACATGCAGTGGCAGGCTGGTTGAAAAAGCGGTTCGTCATGGCGGACCAGCGGCGATCGTCACATTATGAAAAAAGCGGTGGCAGATTAGATGTGTGGAAATATTATTCTCTCTACGGTGGTATGTGGAATTTTTTGCAGTCGGACACTATCTTTGTGTTCAAAATCTTCTATGGAGTATTAGGAGGAGGAACCCGCCTTGCAATGCGAAGACAATCTACTGCGCGGACTCATCGTCATTGAAGCCTGGTTCGAGAGACTCTTGAGGAGTCTGGATTAGGGGTCTCGGACAGCGGACTATATTCTTTGGCTGGACTGTTGGACTATGAAGATACAAGATTGAAGACTTCATCCCGTGTTGGATGGGACTCTCCTTGGCGTGGAAGGCAAGCTTGGCAATCTGGATATGTAGATCTCCTCCCTTGTAACCGACTACTGTGTAACTCTAGCCCCCTCCGGTGTCTATATAAACGGAGGGTTTAGTCCGTGGGACAACAACAATCATACCATAGGCTAGCTTCTAGGGTTTAGCCTCTATGATCTCGTGGTAGATCAACTCTTGTAATACTCATATCATCAAGATCAATCAAGCGAGGAAGTAAGGTATTACCTCCATCGAGAGGGCCCGAACCTAGGTAAACATCGTGTCCCCGCCTCTGTTACCATCCTCCTTAGGCGCATACGAGTTTAGGACCCCCTACCGAGATCCGCGGTTTGACACCGACACCATGTAATTGCTTTACTTTATCACTATCGTTAGCGATAGTTGTAGAAGCAATAGTTGGCGAGGCGACCACGGCCTTCGATGGAGATCAAGGTGTCAAGCGGTGACGATGGAGATCATGGCGGTGCTTTGGAGATGGAGATCAAAGGCACAAGATGATGATGGCCATATCATGTCACATATTTTGATTATATGTGATGTTTATCTTTTATTCATCTTATTTTGCTTGAAATGCAGCGGTAGCATTATAAGATGATCCCTCACTAAAATTTCAAGGTATAAGTGTTCTCCACGGTATGCACCGTTGCTATAGTTAAATCGTCTTTGAGACACCACGTGATGATCGGGTGTGATAGGCTCTCGTTCACATACAATGGGTGCAAGACAGTTTTACACATGCTGAGACATGGCCTCGGAACCTTTGGAGACCAAAAGGTCGAGCGTGAATCATATAGTAGATATGATCAACATAGAGATGTTCACCATTGATGACCTGGTTTAGTTGATTTGGATCACGTATCATTTAGGTGACTCGAGGATGTCTATCTAAGTGTGGGAGTTCTTAAGTAATATGATTAATTGAACTTAATTTATCATGAACTTAGTCTGATAGTTTTTCATATCTATATTTGTAGATCAATGGCCCGTGCTACCATTACCTTGAATTTTAATGCGTTCCCGAAAGCTAAGTTGAAAGATGATGGTAGCAACTACGGACTGGGTCCGTAACTTGAGGATTATCCTCATTGCTGCATAGAAGAATTATGTCCTTGATGCACTGCTAGGTGAAAGGCCTGTTGCAGGAGCAGATCCTGATGTTATGAACATCTGGCAAGCTCGATCTGATGACTACTCGATAGTTCAGTGTGCCATGCTTTACGACTTAGAATCGGGACTTCAAAGACGTTTTGAACGTGATGGAACATATGAGATGTTCTAGGAATTGAAGTTAATATTTCAAGCAAATGCCCGAGTTGAGAGATATGAAGTCTCCAACAAGATCTATTGCTTCAAGATGGAGGAGAATAGCTGTGTCAGTGAGCACACACACTCAAAATGTCTGGGTATCATAATCACTTGACTCATCTGGGAGTTAATCTTCCAGATGATAGTGTTATTGACAGAGTTCTCCAATAACTGCCACCAAGTGACAAAGGCTTCGTGATAAACTATAATATGCAAGGGATGGATAAGACAATTCCCGAGCTCTTCGCTATGCTCAAAGCTGCGGAGGTTGAAATCAAGAAGGAGCATCAAATGTTGATGGTTAACAAGACCACTAGTTTCAAGAAAAAGTGTAGCGACCCGACCTCAGATGGTCAAGTCTACGTATACATGTCATCCTGGATCGGTAATCTTGACACACACGATTACTCGAAGGATTTATAACGAGTAGCAATCACACACTTATTACATCGAATGTCTCGAAGAGATCTTATTACAATAATATGGCTTAAGGCCATCTAATGCGATAACGGCGGAAGGCACGGAAGATAAAGTGAGTCCATCAACTCCAGCGGCATAAGCTGAGCTGCGCGGCAGCGACCTACAATCCTTACTCCTCGTCTGAAAAGTCGCAACATAATACGTTGCAGCCGAAACAGGTCAGCACATGGAATATCTTGGCAATGTAACACAATAGAGCAATAACAGAATAAAGCTAACACTACATGCAAGTTTGGCTGGTGGAAAGCTCTATAGTTACGAGATTTGCGGAAAGCCAATTTTCCCTATGTCAAAGGAATAAATTTTATTTTAACTATCATGGTGGTTGAAACATCATTGAGAAGGTATAACCCCATCTCAATCCCAATTAAAGTGGTTAACAACCCATGAGTATTAAGTTAGAGTGATGAGATACATGTGAATACTCAAGTACTAGATACTCGAATTGTCCATAACGGGGACACGGCTAACCATGATTAGATTGTACACTCTGCAGAGGTTTGCGCACTTTTCCCCACAAGACTCGATCGCCTCCGTTGATTTCTACTTTTACATGGTGTTTGAGAAGCGGATGGCCGAGACACAGATCTTCGAAACATTAACTCTCTACTCGGATAGACCATACCAAACCTATAAAACCCACTACTGCTGATCTACCTCTTGAGAGCTTCACGTAACTTACACAACTATGCTAGAGCCCATAATAGCTTGTGGCTGCACGGAAGTTTCTAGCATGAATAATCTCAGTTCCCTTTGAGCACAGGTGGCGGTCCATAGGAAGATCACACGGGTACCCGGGATTTCAAAATAAAACAGAAAACTTTGGGTTCCCCAGGTGCCTCAATCCACCCGGATGTGTATTTAAGTTGCCACCTTAAAATAAACCATTAATTAACAATCTCACATCGTCGTGAAATCTCTCAAACCCAAACCACGTCTCTGAGCATAGCATAGCAACATAAGCATAACGTGAAGTAACTCCCAAGGGTTTGATAATGCAGGGCAATAGGTTCCTACCTCATCATCTACTTCCCAACCCACAAATTAATGACATCCTAATCATGCAATGTTTGAGGTTGAGCTAATGCATAAAACTGGGTATGAAAAGGTATGATCAAGTGTTACTTGCCTTCTTGACGATCCGTGAATCCTAGAGACTCGTAGTAACAACGCTTACTCCGGGAATTCTATAGCAAGCAAACAATACATACATAAGTAACAAACAAAAGATGCATAAGCGAAACTTCAACTGAAAGAGGTTGACGGAGAGTTTCAACTTAAGAACTCGGTTTGCAAAAAGTAGCAAACCAAGCGGAACAACGAAACTCAAGCGGCGAAAACATGGTCCGTTTACTAATCTGAACTAAGTCAAATTTTACAAAGATAAAAACTGGTTTAAGTTGACTATTCGGAAGAGGTTTGAGATGAAACTCAGGCGCTTGAATCGCTGATTCCGATAAGCAAGCGAAAAGTTATACTAATTTGAACATTGGTTCAGAAATCAAATTGAATAACCGCGGAACAATTCCGATAAAAGAAAGCGACGAGCGGCTAAATGAGCGAGCGTTCGTTAGCAGAAACTAAGCGATGAACAGTTTGTAAAAGCGAGCGAGCGGGTGAGCGTTCTCAAAATAAATAAACGAGAAAATAAACCAAAATAAAAAAAAGCGGCTAGGGTTTTCCAAAAAAAACGAAGGTTATTTAAAAAAAACGTGACGAGTGCTACCTCGGCGATCGTCCGTGAAAGGACGGCAACTCGGCGGAGTCTTCTGAGGCGGCCAGCGAAGGGGCAGGCAGGAGGCGGCTGACGGCTGGCTAAGTGAGGCGGCTCGGCTCGGGCTTCAGGTTGAGGCGGTGGCGATGGTGGCGGTGGTGGTGGTGAGGAGAGGGGGCTATTTAAAAGGGGGGAGGTGGCTTGGGGGGAGGGCAAGGCGGGGAGGTCGGCTCGGACTCGAGTCAGTGTGTGTGTGTGTGTGAGTTAAGCAGTGGCGGCTTGGTCGGCCTGCTCGGTGAGCCGTTAGCCCGATCAGGTATGATTCTTTTTATAAAAAAAATACATTCCGCCGAAAATTGTAAAAATCCTAGAAAAATAAATAAAAATCTAAAAATGCCAAAACAAGTTTTCTTTGCCTAAATAAAATATTTAGAACAAGATGAACTTCTCTTGGCCCCTAAAATGCAAATTTTAAACATATGCAAATTTTCACTAGGCAAATAAAATTCCAAATAAGTAAAATAAAATCCCAAAAATGATTTTAGCATTTTTCCTCCGATATTTCAATTAGTTTTGGAGAAGTCATATTATCTCCTCTCGTTTATTTTTAAGCATGAAATATTTTCCGGAGAGAAAATTATAAAATCAATATCCTCGTCTTTCATTATTTGATAAAATTCAAATATGAAAATCGAAAAATCCCCAACTCTCTCGAGGGTCCTTGAGTTGCTTAGGATTTGAGGATGGCAAATGAGAATGCAATAAAGTATGATATGCATGGATGACCTATGTATAACATGCCAAATTGAAAATTTGGGATGTTACAAACCTATCCCCTTAAGATGAATCTAGCCCTCGAGATTGGGTTAACTAGAAAATAGGTGCGGATGGTCCTTGCGAATATCATCTTCTCGCTCCCAGTGGCTTCCTCCTCGGTGTGGTGGCTCCTTGAACTTTACAAAACTTGATAACTTCTGCTGCGGTGACTCATTTGTCGAAATCCAAGATCTTTCTGGCTTCTCCTCATAAGTCAAATTACTATCAATTGTATCGCCTCCGAGAGCCTTTGTATTCTTTAACGGTATATCGGCCATCTCGTGGCACTTCTTGATTGTGATCGTGAAATACATCGTGAACTCTGATAGTCCTTGGGTAACTCCAGTTTGTAAGCAACTTCTTCCATGCGTTCCAAAACACGATCACGGTCCTACAAATCTTGGGGCTAACTTTCCTTTTACTCCAAAGCGCTTCACTCCCCTCGGGGTGATACTCATGAATAGGCTCTGTCTCCGATGTCATAGGTTACTTCCTTGCGTTTTGAATCTGCGTAACTCTTACTGTCTAGGTGAGCAATCTTTAGTCATCTCGATCAGTTTAACCTTCTCCTCTGAGTCTTTGATCAAATCTGGTCCAAACAAGCGGCGGTCTCGACCTCATCCCACATCAAGGGTGTTCTACACCTGCGTCCGTCTGAGCTTGAGCGGTGCCATCTTCAAACTGGCACTGGTAGCTGTTGTTATATGAGAATTCTGCGTCACGGCAAATTGTCATCCCAACTAGATCCATAATCTAGTGCACGGGCTCTTAACATATCCTCCGGAATCTGGTTAACTCTCTGCATGCATCCATCCGATGCGTGGGTGGAACACGGTACTAAACTCAATCGGTACCCAAAGTCTGGTGTAGTTGATGCCAAAACTTTGAAGTAAGCTGTGTCCCTCTATCGTCTGATGCTCCTCGGAACTCCATGCAAACATCGATCCTGGTCATATATATCTTGGCCAACTTGGCACTTGTATAAGTTGTTTTCTTTGGGATGAAGTGAGCTACTTTGGTCAACGATCCACTACTACCCATATTGAATCATATCCTGCTTTGGTTACGGGTAATCCGGTGATAAAATCCATGCCAAGTTTGTCCCACTTCCATTGGGTATTGGCATAGGCTGCAATGATCCTGCTGGCTTTTGATGCTCTGCCTTCACTCTCGACATACATATAGCGGCTACATACTCGGCAATATCCTTCTTCATACCAGTCCACGAAGCGTTCCTTCAAGTCCAAATACATCTTGGTGTTTCGGGGTGAATCGGTATGGTGAGTCATGGGCCTCTTGAAGTATTAACTTCGATCTCCGAATTGTTGGGCACATAAATCCGATCCTCAAACCACAAGGTATCGTGCTCATCCTCATGAAAACCTTTGGCTTTTCCTTTGCCCATCTTTTCCTTTATCTCAGCAATCTCCTTATCCTCCTTTTGGCGTCTCGAATCTTGTCTAACAAGGTCATTGAACCTCCATTGTTGCAAGAAATCCTCTTGGAACAATCTCAACAGTTCCATAATATTCTCTGCTAACTCCTTTGGCAGTCCTCTACCTTCAAGGATATTGGCATAACTCTTCCGACTCAAAGCGTCTGCTACAACGTTGTCCTTTCCTGGATGATAGTGTAGCTTCATTTTGTAATCCTTTATAAGTTCCAGCCATCTCCTCATCGAGGTTTAACTCATACGGGTGAAAATGTACTTTAAACTCTTATGATCCGTGTACACATCTAGCGATTTCCCATGAGATAATGTCTCCGGTCTTCAGCGTATGTACTACAGTTGCTAACTCCAAATCATCGTGGCATAGTTCAACTCATGAGGCTTGGGTTGTCGTGAGGCATCTGAAACAACTTTTCCTTCTGCATAAGAACACATCAAGTCCCAAGCGAGAGGCATCACAATACACTTGAAACTCCTTATGTATATCTGGCAATGTCGACCTTTGGGGCTATAGTTAACCGTTTCTTCAACTCTTGGAAACTCGTCTCACAATCCTCTGTCCATTTGAACTTGGTATCCTTCTTTAGTAATTCTGTCATTGGTTTAGCAATCTTGGAAAAATTCTCAATGAATCTCCGATAATATCCCCGGTCCAAAGAAGCTGCGAATCTCATTGGTGAAGTGGGTGCCAACCATTCGATGTTGACTGAATTTCTTGGGATCTACTACTATACCTTCTCTGATATAACATGTCCAAGAAATCCAACTTCCTTCAACCAAAACTTCGCACTTGCTGAATTTGGCATATAGCTGGTGTTCCTGAGTTTCTCAAGAACCAAGCGTAGGTGTTCTCGTGCTCCTCTTCGTTCTTGAGTAAACCATAATATCATCGATAAACACCACAACAAACTTGTCCAAATACTCCATGAACACTTTGTTCATCATACTCATGAAATAGGCGAGGCGTTAGTCGGTCAAGCGACATGACCGTATACTCATATAATCCATATCGTGTGGTGAATCTGTCTTTGGTATATCCTTCTCTCGGATCTTCAAGCGATGGTATCCTGATCGTAGATCAATCTTAGAAACACCTTAGCTCCTTGCAACTGATCAAACAGATCATTTATCATCGGTAAGGATACTTGTTCTTTATCGTTACTTCATTGAGCTCGGTAATCAACAACCATCCTTAGGGTTTATCCTTCTTCTCCACCAAAAGCTTGGGGCTCCCCAAGGTGATGAGCTTCTCTGAATGTAACCTTTCTCCAATAGCTCCTTGATCTGCTTCTTAATCTCCTCCGGATCATTTGCGGGCATCCGATAGGGTCTCTTTGAGATTGGCCTATGCACGGTATTAGTTCTATCGAGCTTCGATGTCTCGATCCGGTGGCATGCACAGTAACTCTTACGGAAAAACATCTGGATAATCCTTCACTCTGGTACTTCCTCTTGTACAACTCCGTGAGGTATTCACTTAGCTCCTCCTAGGCACATGCCTAGATACATATAATCCTTTTCCCTGCAGGGTGGTAAGATAAATTGACTTGCTAGCACAGTCAATACTTCCTCAAACTTGACATCAATCCATACCTAATATCACATCAATCCTTGCGACTCCAAGATAATTAGGTCAGACGGAAAAACATGCGTGCCAATGATTAGGGGTATCTGGGTGCACCACTTGCTAGCCATATACTCTGCTCGGCGAGCTCACTAAAGAGGGGTTCTAAGGGTGCAGGTTGGTAACAAACTTATCCACAAATCCCTTGATATGTATGAATCGATGCACCGATGTCGAAAAGAAAATAGCGGTAAATGGTGAACCATAAACTTACCTATTACGTGTCGGCTGCTCTTCAACTTCCTCCGCGTTGACATGGTTCACTTGTCCTTTGTTGAATGGATTAGGCTTCTTCCAGCGCTCCCATTTCCGTTTCCATTCTTTCCTTGAGGCAGTCATTGGCATAGTGCCTGTCTTCCCTTATAAAGCAAATAACTTGGCTCAAGTCTCTCTTGGCGGGTGTAGCTGGGTTTGGCGATTCTGATTATTGTTGGCTGCATTTCCATTTCCATTCTTACGCACCATTATGCGATCCTCCTCGATATGGTTATGAACTAGTCCTCCGAGTTCGGGGTTAGCGAGGTTTACGGTGAGCTCTGAGTTATACTTCCCTTGTCCATACTTCCTCTTCGACTCTCAATTTGCTGCTGCTTTCCTTCAATCATTAGGGCCTTATCTACCAACTCACGGTAGTTGTTGAAAGTTGCCACCATCAGCGCATACTCATCTCATCATTCAGTCCTTCCATAAACTTCTCTTGCTTGCGGCATCTGTGGCCACATCATCAGGGGCATAAGCGTGATAACTTGCTAAACTCATCCCGTCTTGAGCCCGATGCGGTTCCCCTGGCGTAAGTTGCGGAACTCACGCTTCTTTATCTGCATGGCTCGGTTGAAACATGGGCGTCGAAAACTTGTTGGAACTGGTCCCAAGTGACATTGGCTATAGGAAAAGTGGCGTGTAATTCTCCCACCATCGGCTGCTGGTCCATCAATTGATGTGTGACAAAGCGCACTCTTTCGACATCCGTGCATCCTGCGGTGGTTAACTCCTTCAATCTGGCGTAGCGATCATACGCAACTATTGGCTCGGTGCTCTTGGAAAACACGGCGGTTGTAACCTCGAAAGCAGGCTAAATTGTCCCTTTGGCGGCGGGTTGTTGTTGTTGTTGGCATTGCCTGGTTACGAACTAGCAATTGCATCAAGGCATTACGCTGTTGGATCAAGCTGAGGTGAGCTCGGTGGGAAAACAAAACCGGGAGTCACGTCTGGAGGCATCTGAAGGTTTAGATGGGAGAGATTAGAAATAGAAAGAGGTCTAGTGAAAACACTACCCATATGCACATGAGGCAAACACATTCATTCAATCAAGCAAGCAAGGGCATACAAAGCGATCTAGGACTATCGCATAAGTGCTCAACTACTACTAGTTACATGGGGAAAATACTACTATTATATGGTGGTCATCTAGAAATTTTGATGGGTGGAAGACTCCATGATGTCTGCTCGACCGTCTTCATAGTCATCATCACTTGGATCTGAGTCGTTGTAAATCGATGATGATGTAGTTATCTGGACAAGCGGGATCTTCTTCCTCTTCTTGCTCCTCTTCCTTGGGTGCTGGTCCTCCCATGAAGACTCAATCTTCTTGACTAGGTCGTCGTTCTTCTCCGATAGTATCTTGATTTCTTCCTCATATCCATCGGTGTAGACTTGAGTTCTTCCTCCAGCTCGATGATCTTAGTTTCGCCTTCTTCAAATCCAGCATGTCTGCGCTTTGTCTGGTTCTCATGACGTCGGATGTCTGGTTTAGCTCTGGATGTAGCTGCAATGGATCTATCCTTCTTGGTGCTAATTACTTCCCATTGCTCGTCTCGGCGCCCACATATTTGGTATATGGTGTCTTTAAGCTCCTTATTGTAGACTTCTCCAATCGTCCCATGGTAATGTGAGCTGCCATACTCTTTCCCAAACTCCATGTTGGTGCATTGAAAGCACACACTATGGGCTCCGTGCTTGGCATAAGCGTCCTTAGGGAACTAGAGCTTGAATCTTCGGCATTCTTCTTACGGTAAGGTGGCGTTATGCGTCCGGTGAAGCTTAGTATTCAATATTCAGGTACCTAGTGACTTCCTTCAAGTGGCGTCCGAAGGTGTGTCTTCATCCGGTTGGGCAAACTTATACTTCATCTCCGTCATCCTAAAGAGTGGAAAAATGGAGGGGTCAAAAATGAGTAGAGAGGAGTGACCTATGGTTTTATCTTAGTGGTGGTGTCCTACACTCAGCGTGTGCTCGATACCATCTTGTAGCGACCCGACCTTAGATGGTCAAGTCTACGTATACATGTCATCCACTGGATCGGTAATCTTGACACACGGTACTCGAAGGATTTATATGAGTAGCAATCACACACTTATTACATTAAATGTCTCAAAGAGATCTTATTACAATAATATGGCTTAAGGCCATCTAATGCGATTACAGCGGAAGGCTTGGAAGATAAAGTGAGTCCATCAACTCCAGCGGCATAAGCGAGGCTGCCGACAGCGACCTACAATCCTTACTCCTCGTCTGAAAAGTATGCAACATAATACGTTGCAGCGAAACAGGTCAGCACATGGAATATCTTGGCAATGTAACACAATAGAGCAATAACATAATAAAGCTAACACTACATGCAAGTTTGGCTGGTGGAAAGCTCTATGGTTATAGTTTTGGAAAGCCAATTTTCCCTATGTCAAAGGAATAAATTTTATTTTAACTATCATGGTGGTTGAAACATCATTGAGAAGGTATAACCCCATCTCAATCCCAATTAAAGTGATTAACAACCCAGCAGTATTAATTTAGAGTGATGAGATACATGTGAATACTCAAGTACTAGATACTCAGAATTGTCCATAACAGGGGACACGGCTAACCATGATTAGATTGTACACTCTGCAGAGGTTTGCGCACTTTTCCCCACAAGACTCGATCGCCTCCGTTGATTTCTCGCACTACATGGTGTTTGAGAAGCGGATGAGCAGAGACCAGATCTTTCGAAACATTAACTCTCTACTCGGATAGACCATACCAAACCTATAAAACCCACTACCTGCTGATCTACCTCTTGAGAGCTTCACGTAACTTATTCAACTATTGTAGAGCCCATAATAGCTTGTGGCTGCACGGAAGTTTCTAGCATGAATAATCTCAGTTCCCTTTGAGCACTGGGTGGCGGTCCATAGGAAGATCACACGGGTACCAGAGTTTCAAAAATAAAACAGACAACCTGGGTTCCCCGGTGCCTCAATCCACCGGATGTGTATTTAAGTTGCCACCTTAAAATAAACCATTAATTAACAATCTCACATCTGTCGTGAAATCTCTCAAACCCAAACCACGTCTCTGAGCATAGCATAGCAATATAAGCATAACGTGAAGTAACTCCCAAGGGTTTGATAATGTGAGACAATAGGTTCCTACCTCATCATCTACTTCCCAACCCACAAATTAATGACATCCTAATCATGCAATGTTTGAGGTTGAGCTAATGCATAAAACTGGGTATGAAAAGGTATGATCAAGTGTTACTTGCCTTGCGGCGATCCGTGAATCCTAGAGACTTCGTAGTAACAACCGCACTCCGGGAATTCTATCGCAAGCAAACAATACATACATAAGTAACAAACAAAGATGCACAAGCGAAACTTCAACTGAAAGAGGTTGACGGAGAGTTCAACTTAAGAACTCCGGTTTGCAAAAGAATCAAACCAAAGCGGAACAACGAAACTCAAGCGGCGAGAAAACATGGTCCGTTTACTAATCTGAACTAGAGTCAAATTTTACAAAGATAAAAACTGGTTTAAGTTGACTATTCGGAAGAGGTTTGAGATGAAACTCGGCGCTTGAATCGCTGATTCCGATAAGCAAGCGAAAAGTAATACTAATTTGAACATTGGTTCAGAAATCAAATTCGGAATAACGCGGAATAAATCCGATAAAAGAAAGCGACGAGCGGCTAAATGAGCGAGCGTTCGTTAGCAGAAACTAAGCGATGAACAGTTTGTAAAAGCGAGCGAGCGGGTGAGCGTTCTCAAAATAAATAAACCGGAAAATAAACCGAAATAAAAAGCGGCTAGGGTTTTCAAAAAAAACCGAAGGGTTATTTAAAAAAAACGGCGTGACGAGTGCTACCTCGGCGATCGTCCGTGAGTGTGGCAACTCAGTGAAGTCTTGCAGGCGGTGGGCGGCTAGAGGCGGCCCAGTGAGGCAGCAGGGGCAGCGGCGGCTAAGGTGTGAGAGGTGGCGGCTCGGCTCGGGCTTCCGGTCAGGCGGGTGGCGATGGTGGCGGTGGGTGGTGGTGAGGGAGGGGGCTATTTAAAGAGGGAGGGAGGTGGCTTGGGGAGGGCAAGGCAGCGGGAGGTCGGCTCGGACTCCGAGTCAGCTTGTGTGTGTGTGTGTGGTGAGGCGGTGGCGGCAGGCGGCCTGCTCGGTGAGCCGTTAGCCCGGTCAGTATGATTCTTTTTATAAAAAAAACATTCATGAAAATTGTAAAAATCCTAGAAAAATAAATAAAAATCTAAAAATGCCAAAACAAGTTTTCTTTGCCTAAATAAAATATTTAGAACAAGATGAACTTCTCTTGGCCCCTAAAATGCAAATTTTAAACATATGCAAATTTTTCACTAGGCAAATAAAAATTCCAAATAAGTAAAATAAAATCCCAAAAATGATTTTAGCATTTTTCCTCCGGTATTTCAATTAGTTTTGGAGAAGTCATATTATCTCCTCTCGTTTATTTTTAAGCATGAAATATTTTCCGGAGAGAAAAATTATAAAATCCAATATCCTCGTCTTTCATTATTTGATAAAATTCAAATATGAAAATCAAAAAATCCCCAACTCTCTCCGAGGGTCCTTGAGTTGCTTAGGATTTCGAGGATGGCAAACGAGAATGCAATAAAATATGATATGCATGAATGACCTATGTATAACATGCCAAATTGAAAATTTGGGATGTTACAAAAAAAGCGAAAAGGAAAGAAAGAACTTCAAGAAGAATGGCAAGAAAGTTGCTACTCCGTGAAGAAGCCCAAAGCTGGACCTAAGCCTGAAATTGTGTGCTTCTACTACAAAGGGAATTGTCGGGGATATACCCATGGCATAAACAGGCGGAAGTATAACCCAACGGACTTGGCAGTTTATTTGAGACCTCGTGACACTTGGATATTCACGGCGACCCGCCAGAACCAGACGGTTTACAAGCAACTTTGTTGAACATTATGATTCCTTTGGTAAGCCGGTAGGCGGGACGGGAGCCAGTGACAAGGCCCAAGGCCACGAAGGCGGCTCATGTTATGGTGGGCTGGTTTACAAGGAAAAGCATAAAGGAATATTTACCTTATAAGGAGTTAAGACCGGACTTGTATCCGGTTTGTATTAGAAGATAGACTAGTCCTAATCCTAATAGGACTCCACATGTAACCTGCCCTTCAACATATATAAGGAGGAGGCAGGGCTCTAAGAGGGACAAGGGACAAGCAAGAAGAAGACAATCTCTAGGGCTGAACCACGGAGAGCGGTTTACAGCGACTCTCTCGTGATCATAATGAGACCTAGCCTCAAACAGCATGTAGAAGTGCGTTCGGATGATGTTTCACAGGGGCCCAAGCTGTCTCAATCCCTGTCTTGTGTTGCGTCTCTCGATTCCGCTCAACCCCTCTCAAACTACCACATAGATGCGTTGGCCTCACGAATAAGTCCTTATGCTAGGACATCTGCGTGACAAATCCACGACGGTTGGCGCCCAAGTGGGGCCTCCTTGCAGTGGTGTAGAGTTCTTGAAAGGATTTCTTCCGAGTCGAGAAGTTTGCGATTACGGATGATGATGAGTCGGTTTGGAAGGATCTGCATCAAGCTGCAAGTTTACAGTTGAGATGAAAATAATTAGGGTTTGACGTTTTGTGCTTGTTGGCAGCGAAGCGGTTTATTGAAACCAACGGAGGATTGACTTTGTTTGTGCGTCGAGTCACGCAAGCTGTCAAATTATTTGCCAGCGCCGGCCTTGCCACAACCACTCCGTTGCCGAGCAGCCTCGATTAAATTTCATCCCCTGCTGCGAGATGGAGTAGTAGCATCGGTTTCTTGCCAAGCAGACAAAGTGGAGGGCTGCGCCGAACTTTCTGTTAGGACTGAACAAGCATTGATTTATTTGGGGTCAGTTTAAGTGCTGGGAGCGTACTCTCACACAACATGAAGGCATAAATTTGTGCTCCTTACAACTGCTACAACCTCTGGAGTTCCACATCTAATGGCATCACTGCTTCGCCGCAGGGCAGCGGCGGTTGTGAGACACTGCGTGGAGGCTATATCATGATCCTTGATATCGTGGGACTCACCTCATCGTGATCCGGCCTGCTATAAGCAGCGTTGGAGCATATTTTTGATGTCTTCCTTATCCAAAGCGAAATATCGGGATCATTATTAATTACAAGGTGCCGTAAGGCGTGCGCCAAATTATTTTGCACTAAGCGCGTATGCATGCCGTGTTGCTCGGCGGATACATGCACAAGTCGTGGCCTCTGCTACATCAACACATGCGATTGACTTATTTTCCACGCCTGCGGCTGATTCTCTCGTCCGCACCGGCTTACAACGCCGTGGCCGATTCTCTCGTCCGCACCGGTTTACAACGCCACGGCCGACTCTCCCCGTCCGCACCGGTTTACAACGTCGCGGCCGACTCATCAGTCTGTTCCCGCGGCTGACTCGCCCATGATTGATTTCAGCGTCACCGTGGCGATCATCAACTCCGCGGCGGATAATTTCCGGCCTGACATATCAGGTGACATCTATCTAAGTCTATTTTTGACACATATTGTTTTTGTAAAAAAAAACAATTACTTTGGACCGTATTTTGATATGCAGGACAATTATTCATTATAAAATGTGGTTTATACCATGGAGTGCGAAACGCGCAGCAGCGTCTGCCGGTGTTCGTCCGTGTCACATACGATGAATGGGCGGCGTGCAGAGCGCCGCCCTTACGGCCGGTTTATATCAGCTTGCGGGGCGGCGCTTTGTGTTTGACTTCGCCCGTCCGTCTTGGCTTACAACGCCGTGACCGACTCATCTATCTATATCACCTCGATCTTTGTGTTCGTTTTTCATCCATCTCTCGCGGCCTGGTCTACATCAACTCGCCGGGCCACACTTATCTGCATGAGATGTTTATTGAGTATGAGCGATCCTTTGCTTGGGTAGCCAGTTTTCTTTCAAATTGGAGCAAATTATAAATCAAGCTGCCGTACGCCTGGATAGCTCAATGGCGGCGCACAAATCGCCGCCACTACGGTTTAGGTAACTTCAAATAGCAGATTGGAAGAACCATTGGCGAGTTGATGACCACGGCTCATACAGGATCATTATAACTTCGCCGATCACCTCAACCTTGGTGGATTCACCGTGCTATCAAAACCAATGATATAGAAGTTATGCGGTTTATATCACGGTCAAATATGGAGAATCTCAAGCCAACTCTTCGAGACACCTTGAGACTCGGGGGTTACAATAATATGACTCAGCAAAGGTTGCCGGTTTTTCAATGAAGTCAAGAACCCCGGAATGACTGGAGGAAAGATAACCCGGTCCCGAAGGCTACTACCATATGGATGAAAATTTAAGGGCTGTCAGAAAATTTCCGGTTCAAAATGAAGAATGTCGGTTTAAAATCCGGTTCAAGGGAAATCTGTTCTCCCACGAAGCTCTGAAGCTCTCAAATCCGGTTTAAGAATTTCCGGTTCAAAAAGAATTAATCTCTCGCAAGTTCGAGTTTAAAGGTCGTCAGAAAAATTTCGGTGACAATGAAGATTCGATTTGAAATCAGGTTCAAGAGAAGATGTCTCCCAAAGCTTTGAAGCTCTCAATATCCGGTTTAACATCCAGTTCAAGAAAAATTTATCTCTTGCAAAAAGTTAAAAGTTGCCGAAGAGGACCTACTGCCATGATGCGCGGTTCAAACATGGGTATCCCGCCTTATTGGCCTATCATATTATTGATCACATGGGGGCTTCTATTTCATAAAGCAGCGTCCGGTTTACCCCTTGATTCAGCTTATCAAAGCTTTATATAACATCACTTGGGGGCTTGGTCGTATCCGAACCATAGCTACACCTCTTGATCGGCGCAATGCCACAACATCACTTGAGGGGCTTGGTGGTAACCAAACCATAGTCACACCTCTTGATGGCTCAAGCCCAAATCAATCGGGGCCAAAGAGAGTGTTGTAAAACAACAATTCAAACATAGGCACCCAGAGCACAGCTCAAAAGCGTTACTTAGGGATTCTTTGCTATCGAAATGAACTTAGAATCTACACTTGTAATGGGCTATCAAGACATGGCTTGGAAGCTGGTGTATACACCTAAAACCCGGGTTAACCTGCCTCTTTAAGTAAGTCCGCCACCCGAGGTAAACTTGGTATGATCCTTCAAACTTTGACAAGTTACTCTAAAATCAGACCCTGAACTTGTCAAGTTAAAGCGATGATTAGTTAGGATTGTGGACCATCTTAACAGGCTTTGAAAAAATGGTCTAACTTCGGTGGCACGGCAGCCCATGAAAAGCCTCGGATTTTGGGCTTGGCGGCCCGTGAAAAGCCTCGACTACAACGGTTTTCATTTGCCTTTTGCTTAGTTTTCTTTGTTTTTCATAAGATTTGTGATATTTTCAAACCGGTGTTCATCAACCCGGCCTCACTTTCAACTACAAGTTGTCGGTATATGATCGAGTTATAATCCGGAGACTATAAATACTATAAGTTTCGACTATAAGTGGCGAATTGAATATGGATATACGGTGTTTTATCACAACACGGTACAGTTTATCATAAACCGACACAATATGGAAGGAGTTATCAATACCATGATTAGGGTTATCACCCTTACTACAAAAGTTGGTAAACCAGCGATGTGATTCAATATCACAGGTATGATATATTTCATATTTGATTATTCTTAAGTGCAGCCTTGATTTATAAACCTGGGTTATATGTTGGGCATTATGACCCGTCTAGCGATAAACCGCGGGACACTTTAAACTTGTTGTATGCAGAAACAGGTTGAATAAAGCATGATTATAAATCACGGTGTTTATTAAACCGGCTGGCTTTAAGGCGATAAGTTGCCCGGTATATGATGAGAAATTATCCGGTGTTTGTTAACCCGGCACGGCTTTGGACTATAAATCGCGGTATATATTTGGATTGCGCCATTGGAATCGTAAACATAAATCATTAGGTTATATTATTCAAATAGCCAAACTTGGCTGAATTTTCATTATGATATTGAATGAATAAGGTTTTCATACGGATTATATTATCTTGAATAGCCAACATGGCTGGATTTTTATCATGGTTATTAATAACCGATATTATTGAGGTTTTCAAAAGTAAGCTTTAAGCATAATGGCTATTATTTTATCAAAGGATATGATTTATTCTACAATGGAAGGAATAGTCGAGTTGCTTTGAGGCTTCGACCCGGCACTTGGGGGCTACATTATTCAATTTGAGATTACATGCAAGTCTCATGTCGCTGCAAGCATGCACCATGACACTTGGGGCTAATGCAAAGTCATTTTTATTAGTCTTATTGAAGACCGACTCATCACATCATAATGAGCGGCCCTTGGGGAACTACCAATTGCTCATCAACAATTCAAGGTACACAAGTCTTAAAACCATTATATTGAAAGGTCCATTGCTCAGTTGGTAAGCACAAAGCTCTTAACCTTGTGGGCGTGGGTTCAAGCCCCATGATGGGGTTACATCATATGATGTTATTTTCAATGAAGTATATATAAAGTCCCAGCTCAATATTATCTTCTTGAGCCGGCCCTTGGGGCGACACATCACTGCTCAAGTATACATGATTATATTTACAAAGTCCCTGCTCATTATTGCATAATGACCCGGCCCTTGAGAACAAGTCTCAAATCATCACTTTGTTCTGTTCAAGACTTGGGGGCTACAGGTAATATGGATATAAGGGAGAAATATCTTCCGATTTTCAGTTTGAGAAACCAGATTGACGGGCATCACCAATCATTATGACCTGGTGTCTGCAACAATCATAACCCGGCGTCATCAATAATCATGAACCGGCATTAGCAACAATCATGAATGTAACACCCCGGATGTAACTTTCCATATTTGTAACTCCAACTCTTGCCATTTTCGGCATTGTGATATGATATTCCCTCCGTGGTTGGGTTTTTCTTCTTTTGCATTTGTCCATGTCATGCATTTTTTATCATGTCATCATGTGCATCACATTTGCATACGTGTTAGTCTCATAATTCGAGCATTTTTTCCGTTGTCCGTTTTGCAATCCGGCACTCCTATGTCCCCGGCGTCCCCTTTTACGTTTTTCCGTGGCGGGTACTAAACCTTCTCGGAATGGACCAAGGTTTGTCAAGTGGCCTTGGTATACTGCAGTGAACCACCGGTCAATTTTGGTCATTTGGAGCTCGTTTGGTACTCAAGCGGTTAACCGCCTCTCGCAAAGGCCTCTTTTAAGTTGCAGCCCAACACCCCTTCAAAATAGTCCAATAACCCATCTAAGTCACTTCCATGCTCTCCGTCGTTCGATCACGATCGTGCGGTAACTTCACCTCATTTGGACTCTCCTAGCTCCCTCTATGCCTATTTAAGCAACCCCCATTCCAAATCCGGGTTCAAACCCTAGCCATCCTCATCCCGCGCCCGGACAAAACTCAGCGTCACGGACCGTCCGCCCGTCAGCGCCGCCGCCCGTGCCCAATCGCGCGCCCGTGGGCACGCCGCCGGCATACGCCTTAGACCCAGGCCGAAACCGCCCGCCTTGCGCCCGCCGCGCCAGCGCGCCCAGCGCCCGCTCGAACGCGCTCCTCCGCCGCCAGCCGCGCGACCCAGCCACCGTCGCGCTCCGCCGCCTCGGCCGCCCGTCGCCAGCCGCCTTGCACCGCCGCCCGGCCGCCCGCCCGCCGCCGCCCGCCCAGCCGCGCCGAGCCTCGCCAGTCCTCCCGCCGCATCACGCCGCCGGCGGCTCCCTCCTCCGGCCCCCTGCCCGGCCTCTCCCTCCTCCTCCTCGCCCAGGCGAACTCCGTGACTCCAGCGCCGCCGCCGGCGCGCGGATCGGGACCGGTCGGATCTAGCAGGGTTGACTTCTTCCCCCTCAAAATTTAATCTAAGTTTTTATTCGTTGATTATTTTGTGGCATTTTCAATGCATCATAACTTTGCATCGTAGCTCCGTTTGATGCGTGTAATAAATGTTCATCTCGAAGAGTAGATCATTTCATCTCATTGCATCATTTTCATTTGAGCTCATCTTGATGCGAAATCTTTGTTGGAAGAAGGCTATGTGATGTTAGTTTGTTTCTTATGAACATGCACTTTTGTTATTTTGCTATGATTGATGTGTGCACCCTATGAATTTGAGTCCTACATGTGTTTTGTAATATGCCATGCCATCTTTCAGAGGTGTATGCCATGTATTTTTGTGATCTATGTGGTGACTAGAACAAGCATGCAAGTAGGCTTCTGATGTTGCTGATTTCAGCCTGTTTAGCTGATATTTTGATGCCATGCTAACTTGATGCTACCTAGAGATCCATGCATATTTTGAGATACTTCATAAGGATGTTTTGAACATATGGTTATGCTCTATCCATCCATGCCTTTGTTTGCAATTATGGAGTGCCATAGCTTGAGTCAATCGAGCTCTACTTTTGCTATAAAATGTTTCTGGCAGATTGTTTACATGTTATTCAATTTTGCCAAGGTTGTTGTGGTTGATCCGTGTATGCTATGATGTTGTTCTTGCCATGTATGTCTTCTATGCCATGTCTTCTTGATGTATGTATGCTTAGTTTATCATATAAGGCTCTGTAGTGAGTGCTTTGAGCTTGTAAACATGCCTACTTGTTATCTTTTTTGACATGCCATGTTGCTGAATCTATTATGAAACTTGCTATTTTGACATGGGTGTTACTATATTTTCTGATCCTTTTTGGCTTATGGTCAGTAAAGAACTTTTGTTCTGTGCTTTGAGTAGATTCATGCCATGCCATGTTTTGCTATTATAAGTTCCTGTAGCATGTTGTTTTCTTGCTCTGAACATAGCTACCTGATGCTGATTTTGCCATGTTCAGTAATTTCACTAAGTCTGTGAGGCTGATATGTTTTGCACTTTTGCCATGCTTGTTTGAACCTGTTATGATGTGATTTAGCGGTAGCTCAGTGTTCATCTTTTGTCAAGCATCTTGAGTAGATCACTGCCATATACTTTGTTGAGTACGTTTGGGTGCAGTAGCTTAATTTCTTGTTGCTTGCTAAGTGGCATCATCTTTGTTAATGGCAGATTTGTGCCATTCTTGTTTTGCTTGTCATTTGCAAACCGTGCATCCGATTCGGTGATCTTTATATCGATTTCAACGAAATCATCTCATCTTTCAGCGGCATACTTGGTTTGCCAAGTTGATGCCTAGTTCATCATTTTCCTTCCGATGGCGCATCGCATTGCATATCATCATCGCATATCATGTCATGTTTTGCATCATGTTGCTTGTGCATTGCACGTGATTTATTATGGTTCCTTTGTTTGTGTTCTTGCTTTGGGTAGAGCGGAGGCGAATGCGTGAGCGAGGAACCTGTTGAGAAGCGCTTCGAGGATCAAGCTTTCGACAACTCTGAGAACATTGCAGGCAAGATGACCATACCCTCGAAATCACTTCTATCTTTGCTATGCTAGTTGCTCGCTCTTTTGCTATGCCTATGCTGCGATGCCTACCACTTGCTATATCATGCCACCCATATTGCCATGTCATCCCTAACCATCCTTTCCTAGCAAACCGTTGATTGGCTATGTTACCGCTTTGCTCAGCCCCTCTTATAGCGTTGCTAGTTGCAGGTGAAGATGAAGTTTGTTCCTTGTTGGAACATGGAGATGTTGTTCCTTTTTTGGAACATGGTTACTTGTTGAGGATATCACAATATATCTGCTATAATTAATGCATCTATATACTTGGTAAAGGGTGGAAGGCTCGGCCTTATGCAGTGTTTTGTTCCTCTTGCCACCTAGTTTCCGTCATACGGTGTTATGTTCCTTGATTTAGCGTTCCTTACGGTTGGGTGATTTATGGGACCCCCTTGACGTTCGCTTTGAATAAGACTCCTCCAGCAAGGCCCAACTTTGGTTTTACCATTTGCCACCTAAGCCTTTTTCCCGGGTTTTCGCGAGCCGAGGTCATCTTTATTTAACCCCGGGCCAGTTCTCCTTGAGTGCTGGTCCAACAGCGATGTCCGGCGCCCCTTGGGCAATCAGGGTCTATGCCAACCCAGCGTCTGGCTCATCCGGTGTGCCACGAGAGCGAGATATGTGCAGCTCCTATCGGGATTTTCGGCACATTCGGGAGGCTTTGCTGGTCTTGTTTTATTCTGTCGAAATGTCTTGTAGTCCGGGATTCGAGATTGATCGGGTCTTCGGTAGAAGGAATATCCTTCGTTGACCGTGAGAGCTTATAATGGGCTAAGTTGGGACACCCTGCGGGTATTATCTTTCGAAAGCCGTGCCAGCGGTTATGAGGCAGATGGGAATTTGTTAATGTCGGTTGTAGAAAACCGAAGTTGACCTCAATTAAAATACACATCAACGCGTGTGTTACCGTGATGGTCTCTTCTCGGTGAGTCAGGAAGTGAACCGAGTGTTGGAGTTATGTTGGCGTAAGTAGTTGAGGATCACTTCTTGATCGCTACTAGCTTCACGACCGTGCTTTGCTCCTCTCTCGCTCTCTTTTGCGAATGTAGCCACCATATATGCTACTTGCTTGCTGCAGCTCCACCTTACAACTCTGTCCTTCCTATAAGCTTAAATAGTCTTGATCTCGCGGGTGTGAGATTGCTGGAGTCCCGTGACTCACAGATTCTACCAAACAGTTGCAGTGCCGGCGATGCGGTCAGGTGGCGTAACCGAGCTCAAGTGGGAGTTCGATGAGGAGCGTGGTCGTTACTATGTGTCTTTTCACGATGATCGATAGTGGAGCCAGTTGGGGCGATCGGGGATCATGTAGCATTTGGGGTATCTTCTTTTATTTTGGTTCCGTGGTGGGACCTTGAGTGTAATCTGAATGATGGATGTTTATTTATGCATTGTGTGAAGTGGCATTGTAAGCCAACTATGTATCTCTTTCCCTTATTTATTACATGGGTTGTGTGAAGATTACCTCACTTGCGACATTGCTTTCAATGCGGTTATGCCTCTAAGTCGTGCCCGACACGTGGGAGATATAAGCCGCATCGGCGATTATAAGTTAGTAATCGAGCCTTCCCGACTTAAGGCCCCCTACTTGATTGTTCTTTGGCGTTGTTGAGTCTAGAACGGAAAATGTTTTGAGTCTTAGGATTATATATATGGAGTAGGATTCTTTTACTCCCAGGTCCTTCCATCGCTCTGTGAGGTCTCTGACGTAGAAGTTTTGACTCTCCTCTCCTCAAATTTCACTAAAAAATTTTTTAGGATCACGCGGGTATCTTGGAATCGTTCCGATGGTTTTGTGGCGAGAACATTGTTCTTGGTGCCTCGACATTTAGGGGTTGTGGCGGTGTCGGGGAGTTGAGCTCAGGGTGTTGTCGTCACAATTTTATCGTTGCGATTACGGAATACGAGTTTTGCCGACATCGAAATCTCTTTTGTGAGTTGTTGGTGAGATAACCCGATAACCCGATCTTGGGCGAGCTCGGGAGTATTGCCATGACTTCATTATAACGGATGTTTTTGAAGGTGAGTACCACGATTTCGAAGGTTTCTTGGTTATGTGTTGTGGATGGATCAATTTGGATCTAGGTATTGTTAGTTTGGGTGATATATTTTGTGTCCCTGTATCCCCAACACAGATTGCATAACCAGAAAGTTT
>JAHIAM010000745.1:0-28397 GCA_021605205.1 Aegilops longissima
TGCCCTAGGTCTTATTGAGCAAGCAAGTTGGATGCACACCCACTTAGTTTCTTTTGTTGAGCTTTCATATATTTATAGCTCTAGTGCATCCGTTGCATGGCAATCCCTACTCCTTGGATTGATATCAATTGATGGGCATCTCCATAGGCCGTTGATTAGCCTAGTTGATGTAAGACCTTCTCCTTTTGTCTTCTCCACATAACCCCATCATCATATTCTATTCCACCCATAGTGCTATGTCCATGGCTCGCTCATGCATGAAAGTTTATAGGTTTGAGATTACTAAAGTATGAAACAATTGCTTGGCTTGTCATCGGGGTTGTGCATGATGAGAGCATTCTTGTGTGATGAAAAGGAGCATGACTAAACTATATGATTTTGTAGGGATGAACTTTCTTTGGCCATGTTATTTTGAGAAGACATAATTGCTTAGTTAGTATGCTTGAAGTATTATTATTTTATGTCAATATGAACTTTTGTCTTGAATCTTTCGGATCTGAATATTCATACCACAATTAAGAAGAGTTACATTAAAATTATGCCAAGTAGCACTCTCCATCAAAATTTCTTTTTTTATCATTTACCTACTAGAGGGCGAGCAAGAATTAAGCTTGGGGATGCACGATCGTCTCCAGCGTATCTATAATTTTTATTGCTCCATGCTATATTATCTACTGTTTTGGACCATATTGGGCTTTATTTTCCACTTTTATATTACTTTTGGGACTAACCTATTAGGAGGCCCAGCCCAGATTATTTATGTTTTGCCTATTTGATGTTTTGAAGAAGCAAAATATAGCAAAGTCAAACAGAATGAAACCTTGAGGCGTGATTTTCTCATCGAGATAAGATCCGAGACTTGGACCCTCGATCCAAGTAAGGAGGAGGCGGCCACTAGGGTGGAGGCGCCCCCTAAGCGCGCGCCTGCCTCATGGGCCCCAGCTCCCTGGCGTACTCCTTCCTCCTATATATACCTCGTACCCCAAACAGATCGAGATATGGAGCCAAAAACCAATTCCACCACCATAACTTTACGTATCCACGAGATCCCATCTTGGGGCACATTAGGAACTCAGCCATGGGAAGAGAATCCACCATGGAGGCTTCTACATCAACACCATAGCCTCTCCGATGAAGTGTGAGTAGTTTACTTGAGACCTTGGGTCCATAGTTAGTAGCTAGATGGCTTCTTCTCTCTTTTTGAATCTCAATACAATGTTCTCTCCTCTCTCGTGGAGATCTATTTGATGTAATCTTCTTTTTTGTGGTGTGTTTGTTGGGGGCGATGAATTGTGGGTTTATGATCAAGATTATCTATGAGCAATATTTGAATCTTCTCTGAATTCTTTTATGTATGATTGGTTATCTTTGCAAGTCTCTTGAATTATCAGTTTGGTTTGGCACTAGATTGGTAGTTCTTGCAATGGGAGAAGTGCTTAGCTTTGGGTTCAATCTTGCGGTGTCCTTTCCCGATGTGATGGGGGCAGCAAGGCACGTATTGTATTGTTGCCATCGAGGATAACAAGATGGGTTTTTATCATATTGCATGAATTTATCCTCTACATCATGTCATCTTGCTTAAGGCGTTACTCTGTTTTCATTAACTTAATACTCTAGATGCATCTTTGGATAGCGGTCGATGAGTGGAGTAGTAGTGAATGCGGGCACGGCGGTCGGTCTACTTGTCTCGGACGTGATGCCTATATACATGATCATACCTAGATACTCTCATAACTATGCTCAATTTCATCAAATTGCTCAACGATGAATTTGTTCACCCCGTAGTAAAATACTTATGCTCTTGAGAGAAGCCACTAGTGAAATCTATGGCCCCGGGTCTATTCTCATCATATTAATCTTCCTACACTTTATTATTGCTTTGCTTTTTTACTTTGCCTTTTATTTTACTTTGCATCTTTATACCAAAAATACCAAAAATACCAAAAATATTATCTATCATCTCTATCGAGATCTCACTCTAAGTAAGTGACCATGAAGGATTGACAACCCCTATTCGCGTTGGTTGCGAGGAGTTATTTTCTTTGTGTAGGTCGAGGGACTTGCGCGTGGCCTCCTCTTGGATTGATACCTTGGTTCTCAAAAAGCTGAGGAAATACTTACACTACTCTGGCACTCATCCTCTCCTCTTGGAAAACCAGCATAAACTCAAGGCATGCTTAAGCGCCTCGGGGTGCGATTCTCCGGCCATTTCGAGAGCAGAAAGCCTTCGTGTTGGTGTGCCTCGGTGATCGCCCGCGACCCATTTGAACAAGTTCACGCTCCACGCCACCAGCTCCTCTTGGGCTTCGATCGAGGCGTGGCCAGCCCAGGCTGGATGGCCAGGTACCCGCATGTGCCGAACTCAGGAACTGGCGTGCCCTAGCCGGGCGAGAACCCTTCTTAGCCTCAAGGCGACCGGCTGCCACCTCCGGCTAAGTCGGCAGTCCCATTGGGAGTCTGTGGGCAGGCATGTGCAGCCTGAGGCGGAGATCGCTGAGGCGCCGTGCAAGATGGGCGACATCCGATGAGCCGCCGAAAGCGGGACACGGATCTTTGAAGCTATTCGCTAAGAGGTCCGGGGCGTCGGCGGCGATCTCACGCCTTCCGCCCTCAGACCTTCATGATCGGCCTCGATGGCACGATAAGCGGCGCGGAGTGACGGGGAAGAATGCGCTCAAGCAAAGCAAAAGCCAAATTTAGAAACAAAAGCCGGCTTGATCAGAATCGGCGACTTCGAAAAAAGAGTAAAGGCAGCTTACCGTCAACCATGTCTTCAATCTCACCAAGCCCGACGATCGGCAATGCCTCCTTATCGGTCCAAGCGGAGGCGTTGATCTTGAACTTCAGCAAGGAGCCGTCCTCCTTGTCCTCCGCCTCATACAGGTTTTCTTGAGAAGCTCGGCCTGCTCCGCCCGGTTGCATGACCAGCCGGTCACGCTCTTGACCAGCTTATTGCGATCCGCCTCCTTGCACCTTGTGCGATGTTGTCTTCGCCCGATTCTTTGCTGCGGTGGCGTTAGTGGTGCAGAAGAAAAGAAAAAAAGGCATTAGCGGCCAATAGAGAATGAAATACGTCGCATGGAAGATCGGCCTGGCTGCTTTCGGCCGTCGGCCGAATCTCGAGGACTACAGACAGCAGGTGCGCCAGCCACGCCCATGAAGAAAGAAGTTATCAATGTCAACAAAGAAGAAGAACAATTGCGGGAAGATCCGTTTCGACTGCTCAGTGATCGGCCCGAATCTCGGGGACTATAGCCAGCGGATGCCAGCATGCCCACGGAGAAACAAAGACTTGCCGGCTTTCCGAGCAATCGGTGATCCGTTGATTCAGCTCTGGACTTTGGAGTTGAAGGCGCCGAAGGTCTGATAATCTGAAGTGAAGATATCGAGACAATGTTAGTACTCGGAGCTTGCAAATTAAAGTTCGAGCCGCTTTGCTTCGGCTGACAATGCGCCCAAAACTTCGAGACTACACCTAGTGGGTGCCTAAGCGCGCCTGAAGAAATATAAAAACACAAAATTAAAGATGAAAAGCATACCGGGCGGCTCGCGACTCGAGGCAGCTTGTTGCACCGCTTGAGGTCGGCCTCGGCCGGATTTTGCCTTGGGCGTCGGGATCGCTTGATTCAAAGGCCGTCCGCCTCCCACCCAATCGCGCGGCGCTGAGTCGCCTCGGCATCTGGGATCGAAGAGCTCGCGGTTGCGGCCTCCAGCGAGGCGTGGCGCGAAGCCGCCTTTGCTAACCGTGGCGTGATGGTGTCGCGGACCTTAAGTCGGGCCCATCACCATCTCGTCTCCGTCTGGCCCGGAACGGCCGGTCCGCCGGCTTCTATCTCCACGCCCCTCCAGGGCGGTGGTGGCGGAAGCGCAGCCACGTCCGGCATGGCGGCGTCGCCGCGCCGTCCCTCTACATGATCGGGTGCTCGTCGCGGCTCCCCGATCGGCGCCACAAACTCTAGTCCAGTAGCGGCGAGTTTAAGGGGCGACAGCGAATAACGCCCGGTGATGGCGCGACTTCTTCGCCTTCTCGCCGCCTTGGCAGCGGCCTCGGCCTCCGCCGGCTTCTTCAATGCGGCGGCGTCAGCCTTATCTGCCTCCGCCTTCTCCGGCGCAGGCGGCTTCTGCTCCTCGCACACCTCCCGCGTGTTTCGCTCCCATGCCTCCCGGAGGTCGGCGGCGGATCGATCCGCCCGGGTGGTGGAAGAAGATCTCCGCCCGACCTTGATGGGCGGCGGCGGACTTCTCCGAGAAGCGGGGCCCTAAGTCAAGAAAAAGGCGAAGAGAAGCTCGAGAAAGAATCAACAAGAAAGAAAAGCACAAGAAAAAGATACTTACACCGACACCATGGGAGGCACCTTCGGGAGCTTCTGAAATTTGGCCGCCTTCGTCGTGGCCTCCTTCCACCTGGTCATGGCGGTCGGATTCTTTGCCTTCTTTGGCGCACTACCGAACAAGGCGGCGCCCTGTTTACGCTTTCGCGTACCGCCTTGAGCGGTCGGTTGGCGTAGAGGGCTGCGTCATACCTGTCGGCTCCTCGTGTGAGGCGCGACTCATCTTCCTCATCGTCATCGTCGAGCCAAGTCTCGATGCCACCTTCTTGAGCCGCCAGCTCCATAAGCGCCCTTTGTGGCATCGTCCTCAAAAGCTGACCGCCCCAGGTCGGGCTCGTCCACATCGCTCACAGGCTCGGTCCGGTGCATAAAGGGCCACCGCCCCCAATGGCGGTTATGCGCCTCCGACATGTAGATCTGTTTGAAGGACAAGAGGCCGACTATTCAAGACCGCAAAGGCGGAATCAAGATGAAGTATTGAAGAAGGAAGATTGAAGAACTTACGGCTGGTGGCGGGTCGCGTGGGAATCACGGCGCTTGCGAACCGCCATGGCACCTCCGGCTTGAGCTCGATGATCTCGTTCACCAGGGTTGCCATCCTCGGCAGCGGCATCTCCTTAGTACTCGGCCCGGCATGGGTGCGGTGCCCGCTCATCCGGCTGATCAAGTGAGGCCGGCCTTGGGAGAGGAGAACCGGTAGCAGGCGAAAGCGACCGACAAGTCGGACGGCTTGAGGTCTTGACCTCGGTCAGCACCGGTCAGTTGATGGCGGCAGCACCGTCTGCGACACCGGCAACTGACTAGCCCCGATTGGCTCGAGCCCGGCGGAGGGCAGCGCATAAGCCGGGAGGTTGATGAAGTTAAGCTGCCGAATCGGCGTTCTCCATGTAGAAGTAAGATTGCTGCCACATCTTGACGGATTGTGGCAGCTTGATGAGAGGAAGGCATTCCTTAGAAGCAGGCGGCGCTGCTGCGATGAAGGCACATGCCGGGCTGCCACCTCCGGACGGAGGTGCCCGGCTTGGTGTGAAAGAATGCTCCCCCAGCTTCGATGGTGGGAAGATGCGAGGTAGCCGCACATCATGATGAAAGGCGGTGAAGCATCACGGTGTTGGGCGTGATGTGATGAGGTTGGAGATGGTAGAACTTCGATGAGCGAAGCGAAGAAGCCGCTGGCCGGCGGGCGAAACCGCGAATGAAATCTGGCGGAAGGCGACCAGCTCGCCCTCGGCTGGCCTTGGCGAGATCACCCTGCTGGAGGAAACGCGGCGCCTTCACGTATCCTGCACGGGAAGCGCCCGCGTGTCATGAAGGAAAACAATGTGGTCTTCATTACTTGCTCGACCGTCGATCTCCTCCGCTTTCGCGCGCCATGGAAGCTTCGGCGAGGCAAATGGCGCGGCGGAAACAAGGATGGTCGCGGGGCCAAAAGCTTCGGGCGGAAGAACTCAGCGGAAAACAGGTGGCAGCAGACACTCGGTGGAGCTACGGGTCTTTGTGGCGAGAAGGAAGAAGAAGGAGGCAAGAATGGGGCGAGCGCGTGCTCGCCGCTCCCCTCCTCCCCTACTAGCCGGCGGGCTATGAAGCGGGGTGAGGCGTGGGATCGATGGGATTACTTGTGCCCATGACCCCACGTCCCCATATTTACCCGCGTGAGTTCTTTGCGTGCGATAACTCCCGAAAAAGCTCGACAACCGCCTCGGCGCGGCGGATCGCTTGTGTGCGAGACCGGTGATGGCGGGCCCGGCCTCTTGACACGTCCCATCAGCGCATGGGCTGGCAGGCTGGCCCGGCTAACAAGCGCCACATGGCGTGCTCACGGCAGGCGGCGGGCCTGAAAACCTTAGCTATGCGCATCTAGTTCCCGCCGTTGCTTTCAAGGTTTGAGACAAATCTGTTGGGTGGCTGACTCCCATCGGGCGGCTTCAGGAATCAAATGAATCTTCCGTCGAGAGCACCGGAGGAGAAACTGTTGAGGCTCCTCGGCTCCTCGGCCGCGGTGCCTCACCGGCTCGAGGACCTCTTGTGGGAGATAATGGGCCCACGGGTAGCCTAACCCGAGTCCTGAGACCTTTCAAGACATCGGGGCTGGCGCCTCAAGACATCAAGATGAGCGCCCCGCCTGCAGGGCGGCTGGCCGCGGCGAGCTGGCGAGAAGGCGCTAAGCTCTGGCGGCGGCACCAAGGCGGGCCGACTCCTGCAGTGACTGCTTGGAGAACCGGCTTCTAGCGAGGCCACAGCGCCATAGAGTCTGCGCCCCATTAAGGAGACAAGGCAGGGAGGCTATAGTGTATCCAACCACCCCCATATCTCGGGGCCAGGCGTGGCCACGATTACTCCGTCACTGGCGGAGAGATCTCGCTGGCCGGTAGCCTATTGCCACTCCATACTCACATCCACGTCGAGGCGGAGAGACCTGTTCCCACGGCGGCTGTCGATGCAGCCTGCATGCCAGCAGGCCCCTACCAGGTAAGGAGGCAGAAATCTGGCGGAGCTTGACGGTCGGACCGAGGAGGCGGCTTCTGGCTGGCGGTCGCTCCTTCCTCGGGAGCCCCTCCCCATTAACGGAGCAGAGACACGCGAGTAGCCACGGTGATCTCCACCGGCGGCGGGACTATAGCCGCCCCGACCAAGCATCGTCATTAGCATCACGGCTATAATGTCGGCGGCGGTAAGACCCTGGCGAAAGCGGTAGCGGCTGTCGGCTCCGTGCAGACGGTCAGCCGAGGCCACAGAACAGGGCCCGGCCCGGCGACAGCGGAGAAGCGGCGACGGAGACAGCAGCCGAGGCGGGTCCCTACACCGGCCAATTACCATTTACCCACAGGGAGTAGGCCTATATAAACCCCAGGCACCCATGCAAAGGTTCGAACACTGTTAGAATTAGACTTACACCTAGGAGGAGGAGAGAGTGTGCCTGCCTTCTTCTACCTCTAGCATACAACTCGAGGAGCACCATTGTACTCACTAGTGCCTTAGTAATCATCACGGAGACCCCTTGAGGCAGGACTAGAGGTGTTATCTCCTAGGAAAGCCCGAACACAGGTAAAGTGTGCGGCGTTCGCGTCTCGCCTCATCCCGCTTCCGAGGCACGGCAGCGTTCTACGCTCCCACCATGATAAGCCATCCATTGGCATTGTCGCTTTAACCCCGTCAAACAAGAGACAAAGAAGAGTTTTGTCCGGCTCCTAGCAAGCGGCGAAGAAAGAAAGAAAAGAAAGAAAAAGGCGCTGCCCGAACGCCTCGCCGCTGGCCGTCTGTGCAAAGGCAGTTCAGCAGCGTTCCGCTCGCCGCCTTGCGGTGACCCGACAGGCTGGACCTCCTTGAGTGCCCTAGAGGCTCGAGGCTAAACCCAGCGGAGTGCCCGGCCAGCGCTCATGGCGCCGAGCAGCGCCTGCCCATCTTCGGCGACCTGCAGCCGACCACCGAAAACCAATGTGAGCTCCTCACCGCATTTTTTGCATCACGCAAACCACGGATAACCCGAATGATGCTTGCTACCTCTTGAGCAACTTGCGTTGGTTTTCCCTTGAAGAGAAAGGGTGATGAAGTAAAGCAGCGTAAGTATTTCCCTCAGTTTTTGAGAACCAAGGTATCAATCGATGAGAGGCCACTCCCAAGTCCCTCGCACCTACACAAATAAATAAAAACCTTGCAACCAACACAATAAAGGGGTTGTCAATCCCTTCACGATCACTTACGTAAGTGATATCGATGATATGATAAGATAATATTTTTGGTATTTTATAATAAATATGCAAAGTAAAATAAAAGGCAATAAAAATAACTAAGTGTTGGAAGATTAATATGATTGAAAATAGACCGGGGCCATAGGTTTCACTAGTGGCTTCTCTCGAGAGCATAAGTATTACGATTGGGTGAACAAATTACTATTGAGCAATTGATAGAATTGAGCATAGTTATGAGAATATCTAGGTATGATCATGTATGTAGGAATCACGTTAAGTGACAAGTGAACCGACTCTGCTGCATCTACTACTATTACTCCACACATCAACGCTATCCGGCATGCATCTGGGTATTAAGTTCATAAAGTGAGTAGCAGCTTTAAGCAAGATGACATGATGTAGAGGAATAAACTCATGCAATATGATATAAACCCCATCTTGTTATCCTTGATGGCAACAATACAATCGTGCCTTGCATTTTGATGTCACTTGGAAAGGACACATAAGATTGAACCCAAAGCTAAGCACTTCTCCCATTGCAAGGAATATCAATCTAGTAGGCCAAACCAAACTGATAATTGAAGAGACTTGCAAAGATAACCAATCATACATAAAAGAATTCAGAGAAGATTCAAATATTTTTCATAGATAAACTTGATCATAAACCCACAATTCATCGGTCTCGAAACAAACACATAAAAGAAGATTACATCAAATAGACCTCCACAAGAATCATGGAGAACTTTGTATTGAGATACATAAAGAGAGAACAAGCCATCTAGCTAATAACTATGGACCCGATGGTGCGAGGGTAAACTACTCACACATCATCGGAGGGGCTATGGTGTTGATGTAAAGCCCTCCATGATCAATGCCCCCTCCGTGAGGGCCTTGAGAAAAAGGCCCCAAGATGGGATCTCATGGGTATAGAAGGTTCTGGCGGTGGAATTAGGTTTTTGGATGCTTACATTGGTTTGAAGTGCGTAGGTATATATAGGAGGAAGAAATGCGTCGGTGGAGCAACGTGGGCCCCATGAGGGTGGAGGCGCGCCGGGGGTAAGCCGCGCCCCTGCTGTATGCTCTCTGGTTGATTTCTTGACGTGGGGCCCAAGTCCTCTGGATCACGTTTGTTCCAAAAATAACGTTCGAAGGTTTCATTCGTTTGGACTCCGTTCGATATTCTTTTCTGCGAAACTCTGAAATAGGCAAAAAAACAGCAATTACAGGCTGGGCCTCCGGTTAATAGGTTAGTCACAAAAAAATAATATAAAGTGTATAATTAAGCCCATTAAACATCAAAACAGAATATAATATAGCATGGAACAATAAAAAATATAGATCGTTGGAGGCGTATCAAGCATCGCCAAGCAATCCTTGCTCGTCCTTAAGTAGGTAAATGATAAAAATAGAACTTTTGATGTGGAATGCTACTTAGCATAATTTTCAATGTAATTCTATTAATTGTGGTATGAATATTCAGATCCGAAGATTCAATACAAAAGTTTAATATTGACATAAAAATAATAATACTTCAAGCATACTAACTAAGCAATTATGTCTTCTCAAAATAACATGGCCAAAGAAAGTTATCCTACAAAATCATATAGTCTTGCTATGCTCTATCTTCACCACACAAAGTATTTAAATCAAGCACAACCCGATGACAAGCCAAGCAATTGTTTCATACTTTTGTGTTCTCAAACTTTTTCAATCTTCACGTAATACATGGCGTGAGCCATGGATATAGCACTATATGTGGAATAGAATGGTGGTTGTGGAGAAGACAAGAAAAAGGAGAAGATAGTCTCACATCAACTAAGTGTATCAGCGGGCTATGGAGATGCCCATTAATAGATACCAATGTGGTGAGTAGGATTGCCATGCAGCGGATGCACTAGAGCTATAAGTATATGAAAGCTCAACAAAAGAAACTAAGTGGGTGTGCATCAACACAAACGCTCCACGAAGACCTAGGGCATTTGAGGAAGCCCATCATTGGAATATACAAGACAAGTTCTATAATGAAAAATTCCCACTAGTATATGAAAGTGATATCATAGGAGACTCTCTATCATGATGATCATGGTGCTACTTTGAAGAACAAGTGTGGTAAAAGGATAGTAACATTGTCCCTTCTCTCTTTTCTCATTTTTTTATTTGGGCCTTTTCTCTTTTTTCTTTTTTTTTTTTTAGTCAGGAGTCTCATCCCGACTTGGAATCATAGTCTCCATCATCCTTTCCTCCTTGGGACAATTCTCTAAAATGATGATCATCACACTTTTATTTACTTACAAATCAACAATTACAACTCAATACTAAGAACAAAATATGACTCTATGTGAATGCCTCGGCGGTGTACGAGGATATGCAATGAATCAAGAGTGACATGTATGAAAGAATTATGAGCGGTGGCTTTGCCACAAATACGATGTCAACTACATGATCATGCGAAGCAATATGACAATGATGGGCGTGTCATAGTAAGCAGGCAGTGGTAAGTTGCATGGCAATATATCTCGGAATGGCTATGGAAATGCCATAATAGGTAGGTATGGTGGCTGTTTTAGGAAGGTATATGGTGGGTGTATGATACGGCTGAAAAGTCTTGCGATATTAGAGAGGCTAGCAATGGTGGAAGGAAGAGTGCATATAATCCATGGACTCAACATTAGTCATAAAGAACTCATATATTTATTGCAAAAATCTACAAGTTATCAAAGCAAAGTATTACACATGCTCCTAGGGGATAGATTGGTAGGAAAAGACCATCGCTAGTCCCGGCGCCACTCATAAGGAAGACAATCAATAAATGAATCATGCTCCGACTTCATCACATAACGGTTCACCATACGTGCATGCTACGGGAATCAAAAACTTTAACACAAGTATTCCTCAAATCCACAACTACTCAACTAGCATGACTCTAATATCACCATCTTTATATCTCTAAACAATTATCAAGCATTAGACTTCTCATAGTATTCAACACACTCATAAAAAAAAATTACTAATCTTGGATGCCTATTCTTTGTAGGACTAATTTCTCAATTTAAGCAAATAGCCATGCTGTTTTGTAGGACTCTCAAAATAATATAAGTGAAGCATGAGAAAGTTTCTATAAAACAAATCCACCACGTGCTCTAAAAGATATAAGTAAAGCACTAGAGCAAAAACTATATAGCTCAAAAGATATAAGTGAAGCGAGATAGAGTATTCTAATAAATTCGAATCAAGTTTGTCTCTCTCAAAAGGTGTGTACATAAGGATGATTGTGGCAAGCTAACAAATAAAGACTCAAATCATACAAGGCGCTCCAAGCAAAACACATATCATGTGGTGAATAAAATATGGCTCCAAGTAAAATTACCGATGGAAGTAGGCGAAGAGGGATGCCTTCAGGGCATCCCCAAGATTTAACTTTTGTTGTCCTTAGATTATCTTGGGGTGCCATGGGCATCCCCAAGCTTGAAACTCTTGCCCCACCTTGTTCCATAATCCATCAAATCTTTTACCCAAAACTTGAAAACTTCACAACACAAAACTTAGCGAAAATCTCGTGAGCTCCGTTAGCGAAAAACAAAACACCACTTCAAGGTACTGTAATGAACTCATTATTTATTTATATTAGTGTTAAACCTACTATATTCCAACTTCTCTATGGTTTATAAACTAGTTTATTAGCCATAGATGCATCAAAATAAGCAAACAACACGAAAAACTGAATCATCAAAAACAGAACGATCAGTAGTAATCTGTAACTAAGCATAAACTTCAAAATCCAAAAATTCATCCAAAATAGATGACCTAGAAAATTTGTTTATTGATCAGCAGAAATTGGAATCAATATTTTATCATGTTCGGTGATTTTAATAATTGTTTTCGTGAGCAGAGAAAGTTCTGCAATTTTCAGCAGATCAAATAACAATCATCCAAGAAGATCCTATAGGTTTGACTTGGCACAAACACTAATTAAAACATAAAAATCTAACGGAGGCTAGATCAAATATTTATTCCTAAACAAAGCAAAAGCAAAAAATAAAAATAAAATTGGGTTGCCTCCCAACAAGCGCTATCGTTTGGCGCCCTAGCTAGGCATAAAGCAAGGATAGATATAGGTATTGCCACAACTACAAAAAGACACATCAAGTAACATTTTGGGCGAGCAAATTTTTCTGTCATACATATGACACTTCTATAGCGACAATTGTGACAAAACCGGTATCATCATAGATGTGGTGGACTCCTACTTCTATGACAAAAATCATGGCAAGAAAATGGGCTTTTCGTCCTGGGCGGGCGGAGGCGCAACTGCATGACATTCTTTGGGCCGTCCATGTGCGGAAAAAACCGTGGTAGAAGCGAGGGAGAAAATTTGAGGAGTTGCGGTTCACGGTGGGAGGTCGAGGAGCAGAAGCGTCTGCGTTTCTCTCGTACGTACGCAGCGTGTGTGCGGCGTTGGCTCTAACGAAGCGGCGAGGCTTTGGGCTCGCTGAACCCTAGCGATTACCTTTGCGAGCTCGTGTTCTTGAACCCGATCGATCGATCGATGGCTCGTTAACGAACCCGATGGGCGATTCGCCGCTATTGCTGCTAACGCGAAGCCGATCGATGCTGCCTGCGGGATGAGCATTGATGGCGTTGCAGGCATTGGGGGGTTGGATGAGCGATGGCGGTGGCATTGCCTGGATGAGCAGGAACCCGTGGTGTGGAGGCTAGATGAGCATGTAGATGGTGGAGGGTGGCGTGGAGGGTGGTTGAGCAGGACCCGTGGTGTGGAGGGGCTGGATGAGCAGGTAGATGGTGGAGGGTGCCCGTGTGGAAGGGTGGTTGAGCGATGGCGGTGGAGTAGCGCGCGGTGGAGGCTGGATGAGCGAGGGAAACCGTGGAGGCTGGAGGAGGTCGACGGTGGCCGTGGAGGTGGAGGAGGTCGGCGGTGGAGATGGAACAGTATCCATGGACTACCATTTTGCTGTCGCCACCCTCCCCCTCCCCCCGTTTTGATTGTGGCGCTCAACACAAGTCCGTTTAGTCCGGTTTGCGTCGCCCACACCTCGATCAACGGGACCCCGTTTGACCGTAGGAGGTCCGTTTCCTCCGTTTTGCGATGCGCCACACCCTCGATCAACGGGACCCCGTTTCAACCGTGGGAGGTCCGTTTCCTCCGTTTGTGATGATCGCCGAGGCCTCGATCAACGGGACCCGTTTGAATGTGGCGGTTGAACACAGAGCCGTTTCCTCCGTTGTCGCGATCGCCGAGCCTCGTTTCCATCGCTGTTGATGTCCAAGCCCTCCCGATGAACCGCGACCACGCATTCGTTCCGACCCAGCGGTTGGCTCCCCATGAACATGATGACGGCGTTGTTTCTCCGTTCGACCCAGCCATATGCGTATGCGCGATAGGCGTTAGAACCCTGCCCGTATGTCGTGCGTGGCGTATTTTCTTTCACCCTACGCGGCTATGCGTGCGTGTACATGCTACATCGCGCCTCTACATCGACGCGTCGGCGCCTCTACGCCGACCGGTATATGCGTACGTTCGCGACCAGAATGACAATGCTACGTGCGCTTGACCAGGTGGGTCGGTTGTCGAAGTTCCTTGCGTGCGAAAATGTAGCCGGTTGGTCAAGCGATCGGAGGCGAATCTTTTTTTGACGGGGCCTTTCTTTGCGTGCGAAGATGTAGCTGGTGGGTCCCAGCAGTTAGAAGCGAATCGTATTTTTCGGGCGCACTTCCTTGCGTGCGAAGATGTAACTAGTGGGTCAGCGATCGAGAAGTGAATCGTTTTGCGGACGCACTTCCTTGCGTGCGAAGATGTAGCTGAAGGGTTCAGCAGTCGAGAAACTTTTTCGCGAAATATGGTGGCCCGTCCGGTGGGTCCCGCTGTCAGTGGAGGAATCATTATTTTCAGCGTAATAACGAGAACTTCCTTGCTTCTGGCCGTGGACGATTATCGGCCTCTCCGCATCTGATCCCGTCCGATGGAAGTCGTTCCTTGACCACGTTGACCCGCGCTGTTAAGAGAGCACCTGGCGGTGAACTGACGGCGAGCCCTGGAAGGGGCGACTTCGGGCGGGGAAGGCGCAAGTGGATGCCTGCGAAGAGAGATCTGAGGTTCACTGGTTGGCTGCGGTGTGAAATTTGTTGTCGCCGTAGATTAACGGGGTGTGGGTGAGTAGAGGATGGCACTGCCAGCGGTGGGAGTAGTAGAGAGGCGGTGAGGCCTCTGCGGCATCCTGACCCGACCACGGGAGGAGCAGGAACGCGACCACGACGGTCTTTGGTTTAGGCCGGTGGAGCAAGAAGACGGAGGTTGAAGAAAGCACTACAGATTACGTTGGTTGAACATCGTCTGATATGAGGAGCTAGAATCGTTCATATTGACTAAGTTGACAAAGCCTTCGTCCCGTCAACTTGGTAGGCCCTAAGTCAACCTCCGGTATGTTGGATTCCAGGTGGCAAGGGGTATTCATTTTTGTGCATAATAAGGAGGCACTTCCTTCCGATGCGAAGATAGGCTGGTGGGTCGACAAGTCGGTGAGGGGCACGTTTTTTGCAAAATCTGAGGCCCTTCGGTGGGTCCCGGATGTCGGTGGAGGAATCATTATTTTTCGGCGTAATAAGGAGGCATTTCCTTGTGTGCGGCCGTGGACCCAGCTGTCGACCTCTCCGCATAGCCTACTTCCGATGGTGTCGATTCGTTGACCATGTTGACCACGCCCGCGCGGCTGTCCAGGTGGTGAACGGCGGCGAGGCCCGGACAACAGCAATGGAGATGGGAAGGCAGCGGGAGTAAGTCGCGGATGGAGAGGTGTGAGGTTAACTTGTTCTAGTGTGGTGTGGTTCGTTGGCGGTCGGTGGAAAAGAACAAAAGGTGTGGAGGGTTGGAGGATGACACAGCAGCCGGTGGATAGCGCTTCATAAGCGGCGTCTAAGTAAAAGCTGCTAGCAGCGCGGAGGCGGGAGGTGGTCTCGGCGGCGCTGGAGGAAGAAGGCGAGAGATTGAAGATGGATGCCGGCCGTTGGATGTAAATCAATGGCTAACATGTCAGAAATCATTTGTTGACTAAATTTACAACGACTTGCGTTAACCGACCTATTGGCCCACATTTCAGCCTCAAAAATGTAGCACGTATTCAACCATTTTTCAAAATTCTGTCTTTTTTTAGCGGTAGAATTCTGGTCAATTTGATCTTTTTTGAATTACAACCATTAGCTGGGCTGGGTGAACAATTAATGTAGCTTTCATACGGCCCATTTATTTTATTTCCTAAAAATTACAGGCCATTTGCACTTTATCTAGATACACGATTTTGCGGGCTGATTCTAATTATAATGTTGGGTTGGGCCAGCAATGTTATCAAAAAAAATAAAAAAGGGCTGAGCATTTTGTTATAAATATATTTAAATAATAAGTGATATTATTACATTAGTCCTTAAATCTTACCAAGCTTTTGTACACAATCACTAGGATTTTTCGTGCCAAAACAATCGAGGATTTTATTTGTTAAGAAATTATTTTTATAATTAATATAGATGTGGGATATTGATTTTTCTTTCATATGTATGTATACATTAAATATATGATGACAATAAAAATAATATATAATAACATATAAAATAATTTAAATATATATAATATAGTTAAAAGAAACATAGAAAAATAGAAACAGACCTCTTATGTTTTCTTAAAAAAATACATAAATTGGGCTGCCAAAAATAAAACCTCGGATGGGAGGTCCATAGGCGATCGATACATAATGACCCTAAGAAAATACAAACAGGCCCTCCCATCCGAGAATTAGTGGGTTGCACCATGTTAAAAATGAAAGCCTAACCAGAGGCATCCCAAAACCACGTCCAACACTTGCCAAAACTACATCCCCTCGTTTTCTCATGTTCGCACACTCAACATTGTGTGGGCATTTTGTTGTGTATCATATGAAGATGTGCTATGCATGAATGTTGATCTGACATGATGTTAGCTGGCTGGTAGTTCCATTTTAGACCACAAATAAAACTTCCAACATGATGTTAACCCTGTTTGAAAAGGCCGTGTTAATATAAATGCTACGCCTCTGAAAGTTGCGATTTCTTATCTCAAATTGAACTTGCAAGTTTCTTATCTGAAACTGAAACTTGCGATTTCTTCTCTGCGCTTTTATACTCCTATGAAACTACATTTTTAAGTGCTAAAAATAGATCTCTAGAATTCATAAAATTCTTCATATGCTCAATCTGCACCAGAGGATAACAAATCGTCGAGTATGGTGTGCCATTCGTGAGGTGCTGAGCTAAGCTGGAACCACATAGTATTCGTTCTCCCACATGCAAGAGGAGGCGGATGGCGCTGACGTCGTTTCCCGACGTTCTCCACGGTTCCCTCGGCCTCGCCTCGTTTCAGCGGCGGTAGGGTTTAAGGTAAATAGCTTTAACCTAATCTTCCACCTGCTCATGCTTACAATCGGTGTGACTGACTAATGAAAATCATGCTTACAATCGGTCTCAGGAGTACTCGCATGTCAGCCTAAAATAGCTCTGGACCTTTGGGTCAAAGTTGTGACACGATGTACAAATAAAGAAAAATAGATTGGTGCTTCTTTAGGAAAAGAGTACTCCTAGAAAACTGTCAATATAAGCTACTAGTATTTGGTTGAGGATTTCTTTTGAGAAAGATCCGTCCATAGAGAGGCGCCACACATCCCACTGGTTGTGGTGGATGCCAATGTGCATGCATCATGGTTGGTGTCGGTAATTTTTACTTGGCACCTCGCACTCTGCATATATGCGGTTCCCCTCATTACATTTGTGCAGTTCCACCAAAATGCAGCTGAATAACCCTGTTTGCCTGAGATAATGAAAAAGCGTGATTACATTATAGTGGCACTAGTTGATGAAACACACAAAATAAATAGAAGAAAATATTGCGATAGTATCATAGTATGCCATGCTGCGAGGCGAGATGGGCCTCTGACGCCTCATCTGGTACAGCCTCATCTTGGACATCGTCCCAAGTCTCCCAGATACACCTTACGCGATTGATGAACATCGGTGTACTGGCAGTAGTACAAGGAGGCTTGAGACATTCAAATCTCTATTTTGTACATATCAACTAAAATTAAGCACCCCAGTTTGCGAAGCGGCAAACATTAACAATGGGACTAGTTGATGAAACATACTTTAACAAAGAAGCACTTTCTTTATATACATTGGAAATGAAATGATAGAGATGACACTCGCTCTATTTTAAGCTGTATTATTACTTCATTTTATCGGTGACACTAGGGTAGAAGCGGTGGCAAGCAGGTGTACCGTGTCGTCGCAAGGATGAGGCAGGGGGTGTAGGCGGGATCTTGAAGCTGGCTCTTTCAGTCACCAACATGGATGATTCAATTCATGGGACCTTTTGGTGCAGTTCACCTAAAATGAAGCAATGTCCCGTGAGCTAGCAGCTTCTTCTTCAATTTTTTTAAGAAAGGGCTCCAGCCCGGTTCCATTCCATCGAAAGCAGAAACCCTGAGCTTCTTCTTCATTAGTTGCAATAAAATTGAGCAACATCAAGGTTGGTTGTGAAGCTCTGGAATGCTCAACTATAATTTGGATATCATTTGTGCAGTTCAACTAAGATCGGCGTGAAATGTATATCTCTGTTTGCACAAAAAGGTGGAAGGAGGGTGACTAACAAGTAACAAGTGATGAAACATGCATCAAATGAAAAGAAGCATGTTCCTTATCTGAAAGCAATCCTACAAGGACAGTAGCAATTTCTAAAGCGGTGGCATTGCTAGATATTAGTGTGGGCATCAGGATTAACTATGACAACCATTAAATCGACATTACTTTGGGCACGGGAGAGTAGGCGGACCGGGACAGTTGCATTTCTAACGAAAAGAACCAACTTATCTTAATGGGAAATTTTAGCGGGACATGTAAAAAGTGCCATTGATTCATATTCTTGGAGGCATTACATTGAAAACAACATTGGTTTAACGTGTCCTTACTTTTAACGGTCTTGTTGCTACATTTTACAGTGGCATTACATAAGAGTGGCTCGGGGCAACAAACATCGAACAGGATATCTGGGTTGGTCCCATTTTTTGTTAGGTATAGCCACCTTATCTTTGTGTGAGGCTAGCAAATCTAGTGTTGGACTTACTCTGTTGACTTGTCCCCGATCCCCACTTTCTTTCCTTTTCAACCAATAGATCGGGTTTATATTGAGTTTGTCTGCGTTTCCCTTTATTTCCCTATTAGACCTAGAGACCGGTTGGATAGCAGGTCTATGCTACTTTTCGCCCCATTATTTCCTCTTTCGACCAAGTCCTAGATTCAGGTAACAAATCCTCCCACCCCACCCCTTAACCCCTTTCTTCCTTGTTTGAACCAAGTAGTACTAGATTGAGTGCATGAACTAGTTTTACCTCTTAAGCGTAAAAAAATTAGGTGGTTTTGAACAGCGATCGATCCTATCTGAGGGCACGAGAAATAGTAAAAGTTACAAATGCAGCGACGTCGGGGCTGGGAAATGAAACAAGGCGGTTTGAAGGAAGTTATACCTGATGGTGCGCGGGATGTAAGCTAGGTGGGGAGGCGGATCTGCCCACCTCTGACGGCGGCGAGGAAGAAGAGGTGGAGGCCCTCCCTGCATTGGTGCTTGCAGGAGAGAAAGGCAAAGGCGGGAGGCTGATCGGGGCCGCGGCCAGTGATGGGTAGAGCCATCGCCGAGGGCGACCGTGTGAGCGTTGCACCTTCTCACCTTCCCGGCGGAGAGGATCCGGCTGGATCTGTGACCAGCGGTGAGAGAGAAGAGAGAGAGAGAGTGTGTGGCCACGCTGTCGGTGTTTAGATCTGGAGGCCGAGGGCGGTGTGAAGAGCAACACTAGCAAGCAAGCGCGGAGGCTCCTGCCTATATAGTGGAGTAGTACTTAGTTTTCTTTTGTCTACGGAGCGGCTTGACCTCGTCAATGACTGTCGAAGTCTTCATGCACGTGGCCGGGGCGCGATTGTCGTCATTTTGATGCGAAGCGCGGTTATAACATATAACACGAAAAAATGCCACATGACAAGAAATCATAACCTCACTGCCCAAAGGAGACAACATGAATCGGCGGACAAACTAGGCGAGGAACAAAGCTCAAATTAAAGATAAACTTCGTAGAAAAGGGGTCCGTCGATAGATGTCCTAATTAACATAGCGGCTTGACCTAGATGGCAGCAGTAGTCCTTTGTTGTGCATGTACCCCAATAGACCAACTCGGTTGTCGCTGTTTAACCCTCGCGATGATCCGAAGCACATGACACATAATTTTGCGAGATGACAAGAAACCTTTTTAGATTTCTCACCACAACTACAGCCATGTACAACACAGCCTGCATGATATGAGCGATAGCCAATCCAGGCGTGTCTGCTGGAGTCTGGTCACATGCATGGGCGAACTGATCTTCCGTGTCTTGCGAGGATCGTCCGAGCACCAGCGTAATACAACACTTCTCTAGTACTATCGCTCGTCTCCCTCTTCTATTAAGTCACCCGACTTGCGGGGCGAGGAGTGTGCCTATGGTGGGTTCTCAATTGCCGTCCCACATGTGTGTGCGAGCGCAATATGTGCGCGTTCCATTCGGGAAGCAGCGTGCCAGACCGACCGACCGTCTGAGTGTGCGGCGAAGCGGCGGCGTGCGTCTGTATACTCGTACATGTGTACGCCGTTTCTGGGCGCTTTGCTCCATGGCGCGGGCGCAATCCATGGATACAAAATTAGTATATTGTATACTATTTAAAAGTCGGCGGGGCTTTTCCTGCCGGTGGCGGCGGGACAGTTCCGCCTAGTCGGTTCGGACAGAGAGCGTGAGAAGGCGAGAGTAGGCTGCTGCAAGCGTAGGCTGTGTGATTTGACAGCGAGTTCTGTTGGACAGGTGGGGCCCGTGATTTGACTTGCCATTATCATTTAACTCTGTGCGCTTCGACGGCGTGAGTCTCCGATTCTGACCACCTCCATCAGGTGCCTCTCCCAATGCTCCACCATGTAGTAGTAGAGGCTGGCTCTTGCATGAGAGCCCACTTCTCCACTTTTCCTTGCCTCTCTTTCCTCCACATATGCAAAAATGCCATGTAAAGCGCACTATTGTACTTACTTGCTCTACAGGTGCTTAAAGCTTGCCACATAGGCATAAAGTGCGATGTGGCAAGTTAATCAAGAAGAGAGAGACTAGTTTGGTGACCCAAGGAAGAAAGCGGTGCTAAGCTGGCGTGTACCTAGGTGAAAAAGACAATTTTGAGGCTAGTTGTAATGGTAGTATCATAGCTAGTATCATGCATGTCAACTAGGCAATTTTGATGAGGTGTCATAAAATTAAATGAAGAAGAAAAAGAGGTTGAGTATCATATCATGATACTATATCATAATAAATGCTATACTACTATGTGTCATGCATGGTAATAAATAAAGTACTACATGATACTAGTATATGATACTATGCATTAGGGAGGTAGTACACTAGTATCATATGTATGATATTAGTATATGATACTTTCCATTACAACCAACTGAGTCTATAGCTAATTATATCAAGTACTACCTCCCTAATGCATATATCATATACTAGTATCATATGTATATGCATTAGGGTAGTAGTGATAATAGTGTCATACACTAGTATCATATGCATGATATTAGTATATGATACTTCCCATTACAACCAACTGAGTCTATAGCTAATTAAATGAAACAAACTTAGCAACACCATTTCATTGGAAGAGGTCACTCCTTGGCAAATGCAATAAATACTAGTACTCCTTGTGTCCCATAATATAAGAACGTTTTGGCACTACACTAGTGTCAAAAGCGTTCTTATATTATAAGATGGAAAAATCTGAAAAAAGATAGAGAGAGTAAAAAATACACTTATAGCCAACTTATAGCCAACCTTGTTGTAGTATGAGTGACTAAGTGATGACTATGTATGACATGCCAACATCAGATAGCCCTAGCATGCGTGTTAAATCTCCAAAGCGCGACACGCGGCCTTGGCGACTTGATGTGGTAAGCGACCATGATCACAGGCCTCTGGCAGGCCTTGGATCTGAGATCAAGCGGTCGCATGCTAAGTTGCTGAAAATTTGCGAGAATAACCCTCCAGGATAGGATATTCACCCATTGGTCTAGAATCACGCCATGCAACGTTAGATCTCGATCCAAGGGCTCTCGGAAGCCGTATCATGGGAGAATGGAAGCCACTACCCTGCCGTTAACCTGGCTGGCGATTCGCTCCCTACTAAATCCCCACGTCCTTTAACCCTCCGCCGCTTAGTTTTGTCAAAAGAATTCCAGGGTGCTTAGTTTTATTTGAGGGGTGGGTTGTGCTGGACACCATTATTGTGACTAGCCTTTTTAATAGTACTATATGCATAATTTGGCGATGAGCGCTCTCTATATGTACCACCTTTTTTTTAATTTCAAGTTTTGCTCCATGGCGCAATCCATCGATACTCTGCTGTACAAAAGTATACATTTTTAAAAGGCTAGAGGCGGGGCAGTCTAGCTTGGTCGGTTTCCACGAGGCGAGGCCTTTGTGATTTGACGGCTCATTACTTTGCTGGAAGGCGGGGCCTTGTGATTTGACTGCTTTCGTATAAATCGCTTGACGCGACCTGATCGAGGAGAACAAAGAACCGTGCGGTATACTCAAGTTTTCCTGGAGTAGTCTACTGCGGAGGAGAACCTGAAACCGGCAGCCCAGTGCCATATGGCGATAAAAATGATCTAATTTGCTAGTCATCTCATTGTTAGCATTGTTCTACTCATTCCCTCAAAAACAAAACCATTGTTCTATTCATGCCTCGCGGACAACTTGTGACACGTCTTGTGAAACACCCGAAGCAAAAGATGAAACACAGCAGCAAAAAGAAGAAGGAAGATTATCACCCCAAATGATCTAATTCGTGAATTAAATGGCTTCTTCATCGCCTCCACGACCTCCATCTCCTTGCGTCTCCTCCGCCATCTTCTTCATTCTGTCCATGACGCGGGATTTTCTCGTGAGCCTTCATCATCATTCCGCGGCCGCATTATGTACCTTGACGGCAGCGGGTGCTCGATGTTGGAGCTTCGCCAACTCCTCCATACATTCCATGGCGAGGGCACGCAGCATCTTCATCGAACTACTATTCTCATGCAGCTTCTTCCGGCGGCGTTCTTCTCCTTCAACAGGTCGATCTCGTGGCGAGCTTCGCCTTGTCCTCCTGAAATCGAGGATTTCTTTAGTCGCCTTCTTCTGAGGCAATGCTCTTCTTGGCAGCATCACCAAGCGGCGGTCAACTCCCCAGCTGATTGAGCTCGGCGGGCATGTCGTCGAGGCTCTCCTTGGACAACTCCGTCAAGCCTTGGATGAACTCCTACTGCTTATTGAGGTGCTTATTGAGCTGATCGGGCATGCCGTTGAGGATAACGACTCCAGCTCCGCCCATTTCGGCATGTTAGCCTCCAGCGGCTAGAAGCTCCACAAGAGCCATCAGCACCTTGTGAGAGATCTTCGAGGTCTCTGCGTGGCGGCGAGCCCTCTCTTTTTCCATAGCCTTGGTTGCGCTCCTTGTTATGAGTAGTTCTCGACCTAGAGCTCTGCTCACCGGCCATAACAGCAACAGACGAAGAAGAAGCACTTATGAGGAGGAAAGGTAGAGTAATTTTCGGTTAGGTAGTTCCCTTTTATAACCTAAGTACTAGCACTAGTAGTACTAATACCTGCATAGTGGGAACACGTTCAGGTTTGAGTGCGTAGTACTAGTAGGTGTGAGCAGAGCTTTCGAATGTGATGGGAACAAGGTAAAGATTAATTGATGGTTTTGGTTTGAGGCCGAAGCGGCTCCCGATGAGTTTAGTGGAACATAAATTTCAAGTAGACTACCACTGCTCAAATCGTAAATATTATATTCTTGTCAAAATTGGCACAAAATCTGAAGGAGACCAATGGAAGTACTACTAGCAACCTTGATTTAACTACTCGCATCAGCGTGATGGAGTAATAATGTCTTTCTTCGCCCTCACGTCCACTCAATTTGCATGCGCTGTATTAATTGACCATCAATGAAGTGAACGACTTTACGTCAAATTATCACATGGGGTGGATCTTGGTACAAAATTGCATCCCGCCGTGTACCCAGCGATGTGCGTGATGAGGAATGAGTGCGTGCGTGGTGGCATGTGCACATCTTAAACCGATGCATGTACGCCGGGTATGGCTCGGGAGGGGAGTACATTCTTACGGAACCAGCAACGCGTCATTGCATGATCAATCACGCAAGGAGAGTGGCGACAACGCCTCCACATGTGCCACGTGGCTTCATGAACTGTAAAGAGACACTGTGTAGCGTGCCATTGGTATTCTAATTTCGTGTTTTGCACATACTCGAAGTACTAGTAATTTACCGTGCATTACGCATCAGATTTACAACAAATTATGAATAAATACCACACTATAGCATGTAAGCTCTTAGTCATATATGCGTGATGTAGCCCAGTTTAATTCTTATAGTTCATCTCATTCAAAATCAAATTAGTTTTATAAAAAAGCTAAAACGCGTGAATAGGAAAAACATGGGATTATAGTGGAATGTAAATATTGAATCCTACAGGATTGTCACGAGTGTTTGATTGTGCATAGAAAAAAGCAGAATTCTTTCAAAGAGGTTTGAGTGGATGGGATGTTTCCTATGAAATCTAGTGCAAATGAATCATATGGAAAAATTCCTATGGTTTACAATCCTACTGAATCAAACAACCAAGATAGGAAAAATTCCTAATGATTAGAATCCTCCAAAATTCCTTTGAGAATCCTTTGAATCAAAGAAGCCCTTAATCTATTTTATGATTCATGGAATTGTGCGTTGTAAAGCATAAAGTAAAAACAAATAATGGCAATTCAACTAGAAAAAAGTTTGGGCAGTTATGATACGGAAGATTCTAGAACAAAAAAGAACCCTTTGTTGTTTTGAGGTTTGTGCATTATGCTTAAGTTCAACCATGGAGTCTGCTAGATTGTACATGTGGCAAAATCCGTTGGGGGCTAGAAGATGGTGCGAGGGGCGAGTGGAGGGAGACTATGAAGGAATGCACAAGTGCGAGATCGATATTTAGAGAGAGGCGAACACGTCTTGTTGTTGCAGCAGTGGTGGAGCCATGAAAAATAAATGAGCTAGGGGCCAAGCATTGCTAATCCTTACGAGGAGGTCGATTCATGAAATTAAACCTTTTTAGCAGCAATTGTCTAATGATCACATTCATATTAGCCTCGATATATAGTGATGTTAGGGGGCAGGGCACACTACGCCTGTCTTAGCCATTGTGCACATATCGAGAGATGAAGCGGAAGGCATGGATGATGAGAGGGCGTTGGATATATAATTAATGTGGGTGTATTAGCTATTTATGTTAATCCTATATAGAGAGTACAGATTGATCGATGTGGGCGTGGGAAGGTATAGATTGATCGATGTGGGCGTGGGAAAGAGCGTGAGACCTCCTTTGGATATATCGATTGATCGGTTTGTGTGAAAACTATGAAAGACCTAGCTATATACACACATACATAGAGGAACATCGATCGTTGCATCTGCAGCGTGAGAGATAAAGAATGCCGATATGATGGGAGAGAGGGATGTGTGTGGGTGTGTGCCTTCATGGAGACCGACCTGAAGAAAAGATTGCATGCGTCACGATAGATAATGCCGGCTTGGTAGTGTGTGTGTGCATGCATGCACGAGAGAAAGTTAGTGGTACAATTATAAAGAAGACTACTGTGTGGGTGTAAAAGAATAGGTGAGGTCATAATCAATGTAAAGTTGAATTCAAATATTTGAATAAGAGATCCTGATGTTTGAAACCCATGCATGCATGAATATAACGGAGATCTGCGTGGTGTGCTTTGGAAGCGAGCATGTTGTAATGTATACACATTGAACAAGGTCAGACTGATTTGAATTTGAGATACGATGGCAGACATCATTTGCCCATATCGCATCCGTGCATGTAATTGGAGATGATGAAATGGCTTTACATCACATATCTATATCTATACCCTATATATATATATATATATATATATATATATATATATATGTATATATATATATATATATATTTTTATATAGTAACTTTGAAAGATGGTGCGTTGGATGAAGTAGAATCCGAAGGTCCAAAGATGGCAAATTTGAGCACTATTGGTGAATTGGATATCATCTAGATTCCACAGATTTAGCCACATGTATAATCTAGAAGACTCCATGGTTGAACTTAAGCATAATGCACAAACATCAAAACACAAGCACTTCTTATTTGTTCTAGAATCTTCCGTATCATAATTGCCCAATGTTTTCTACATGATTTGCCATTATTTGTTTTTACTTTATGTCTTACAACACACAATTCCATGAATCTTAAAATAGATTAGCTTTCTTATAAAAACTAGATGATTTTGAATGAAATGAACTATAAAATGCGAACATCTACATCATGCATATATGACTCAAAGCTTGCATGCTATAATGTGGTATTTATTCATAATTTGGTTGCCAAATCTCATGCGTGCAATGCACGTGTACCTTACTCTAGTCTAAATGGTGTTTGTGTGTGTGTTGTGCGTGTTGAGGTGCAAATTGTCTTTTTGGTACACGTTAAGCTTGTTCTTCGAAATTTCAAGCGGCGTATCTTATGCGAAAATTGAAGCTAAGCGTCTCTGTCTGTCGTCATTGCTGAAACTCCGCCTCTTCAACCCGCGCCTTGTTAGCCGAAATATTTAAGATATATCTTTGTCTCGTTGTGCTCAAACAACTCCCTCCATCTCAACCCAGCCTTGCTATTCCGAAATTACAGCGCGCGAAAACACTCCACCTCTGTGAAATCCCGACCACGCGAAATGCCCGTGGTACCCCTGAACCGAAAGAACCGCCTCAAATCGGTGGGGGTACTTTGTAACTTCCCACATTTGGGACAAAGCGCGTCTCTAAGCCATGGTTCCCCACTGCCATCCCATCCGCCCACCCATTACATACCCGAGGCAGCGAAAACCATGCGAAACCCCACACCAGCTCCGTCCGCCACCCAGTAGGACTTCTTCCCCGGCGATGTCATCACATCAACACCTCGGCGTCCCTCATCCACCGTGCGGATGAGGATCGTCGTCGATCTCATCGTCCCGCGGTTCAGCCACCCGTCCTCCACCTCCAAGGAGCTGCCCAGCGTTCCCCGTCGTCTTGGCGCCACCTCCATTCCCACCGCCGTCTTCACCTACTGCCGGAAGAGCATCATCATCACCGTTTCCTCGGATGAAGCTGCAGCCCTGTCGGCGCCACCAAAGAGGTTGTACACTAATCGCGCATTTTCTTCTTGATTCGATCTCCGCGGTGCTTTGCGGTCGGTCCCGAGCCGACACGGCGCTGGCTCCATCCGCAGCGGCGTCATGGCCACCTCCTCCGGCGTGGCTCCCTCGGTGGCGGCGTCCACATCGATGGGAGTTGCTGCTGCTTTAGCTCTCGCTCACGCTGCGCTCTGCTCTTGCTCTCGGTTCCCTGCCTGATGCTGCTCTTGCTATTGCTCTTGCTCATGCTGCTGCTGCTCGCTCTTGCTCTTGCTTGCGATGCTGCTCGATTGCTACACTTGATCGGTGAATCGACTTTTGGGTCGATCGATTTCCAAGGGTGGGCTCGCGGGTGAAGGAAGAACCAGCCGCAGCGGGAGGGGCTCGCCGGAGGTACCCACTATCTATCTTAGGGTTCGAGGATGGGGCGGTGGTGGCCGGCGGTGGCGGGCGTTGGCGGGCGGTGGCGTGGGGATCATGGGAGAAAAAGCTCGGCAGGGGGGCCTAGAGGGATGGCGAGGCGGCGGACGGCGGTGGGAGTGTTTTAGTGGTGGCGATACCGCCCGGCTTGCATGGTGACGGGGAGCTCTTGTTTGGCAGTGGTGGCTGGCGGCTCGAAGGTGGAGGTTGAAGATGAACTAGAGCCCTTGATTTCGTATCCAACGGCTGCAAAATCGGTGACGAGAGATGAAAAAGCGATCGACGGCGTGTAGCCTCACCTTGCTAGGCGTTGGTTTGGACAAAATTCAGTTTCGACAACAAAATTCAGTTTGGACGATTAGTTCAGTTTAACGATTAAGTTCAGTTTGACAGTTAAGTTCGAGAGATGAGCGGCTGATGTATTTTACATCTAGCACTTTGTGGTTATGTATTTTCGTCATGTATTGGAGATGCTATTAGAATTCCACTCAGGTTAACGTTGTTCGTTGTCTCTCTTGTCTGCTTCAGCCTCGGCGTCTACAACTCACGGAGCTGCTCCACGCGAAACCCTCCATCACAGGAGCAGTACCTCGGGCTCCATCTCCAGGCGCCTAAGATCTTCTTCCCTCCTCCAGCACAAAAGTCGGCGGAGCATCCTCACCGCCAACCCAATCACGCTGAGATCGACATGGCCGCCAAAGAGGTTGTACACTTGTTGCATCTCTTTTTACTCTACATGTTATATATATTGTCCTTTGAGCACTTTCGTAGTAGCGAAATCGATTATTTTATCCTACTATATGACAAGCGGTGAGGTACCGAGGCAACAGCTATCGTGATGGACTCTCTTGAGCCATCATTATTTATCTCTGTGCGTTTGAGCTGTGCATTTGTCGATGGGCACAGGGAGTTGAGCTAGTATGGCGTGGCTCGGGTCCAAAGTAATAAAGTAGCACAAAACATTTTTTAGTGTAGGATTTTCCTTGCTCAAGCCTGCCTACTAGAATCGCCAGTGCTTGAAAGGAAAAGTGAATGAAAAACATAGGAATTGGAAAGTTTCCTATGGTACTACTTTTCATGAATTTGGTGCAAAGGAATGGAGCAAAGGAAAACTATAGGATTTGTTCCTTTAGTGTCTCCTTGAAAGAAAAACCGTAGGAATTCTAATTTCCACTTCTCCTCCTTTTCATATTCCTATTCATCAAGCACAAGACTAAGAGATAGTAGCATAATAGCATTATAACGTACATTTTCTTGTGGTTTGACTTAATCTCACCATGCTTTTTGCATCCTGTGATCTTCAATTGTTGTGAATCAAACACCAGTTGGCGAAATCCTGTTTTTTAAATTCTCTATTTTGCCGTGCATTCCTATCCTATTCCTGTCTATTTCCTATCCTGCATTGTTAGAATCCTCAAATTCAAACAAGCCCTTACTCAATTACTTCATTACAAATATGTGTCAAAAAACCTTGTGTGGTTTGTCCTGCTCCTGCTTGTTGTGTTCCACCCAGCTCAGTTCTCAACCGAAGGGTTCACACGAGGATCCGCTCTCGGTGTCTTTGCCGCCTCGGATCTTCTTCCCGCCGGCAACCACAACCATTACCATCATC
>JAHIAM010000746.1:0-27124 GCA_021605205.1 Aegilops longissima
TTGATTTGTGCTATGAGGTAGTTTGCACACATGCATGGTTTGTTTCTTCATCTTTGTTATCGTGGGTTTCTCACCATTCTTATTTTGCCGTCATATTCAATCCGTGCATCCGTTTCGGTGATCTCTATATCGATTTCTAACGAAATCACCTCATCTTTCGATGGCATGCTTGGTTTGCCAAGATGATGCCTAGTCTTTCATTACCTTCGGGCCTTTTATCGCTTTGCATATCACATCATTGCATTTCATGTCATGTTGCATCATGTTGATTGTGCATTGCCGTGATTTATTGTGGTTCCTTGTTGTTGTTGCTTTGGGTAGAGCGGAGGCGAAGCAGCTTACGAGGAACCTGTTGAGAGCGTTTTAGAGGATCAAGCTTTCGACAACTCTGAGAACATTGCGAGCAAGATGACCATACCCTCGAAATCACTTCTATCTTTGCTATGCTAGTTGCTCGCTCTTTTGCTATGCCTATGCTTCGATGCCTACCACTTGCTATGTCATGCCACCCATATTGCCATGTCAGCCCTAACCATCCTTTCCTAGCAAACCGTTGTTTGGCTATGTTACCGCTTCGCTCAGCCCTCTTATAGCGTTGTTAGTTGCGGTGAAGCTGAAATTTGTTCCTTGTTGGAACATGGAGATGTTGTTCCTCTTTGGAACATGTTTACTTGTTGGGGATATCACAATATATAAATATATCGCTATGTTTAACACATCTATATACTTGGTAAAGGGTGGAAGGCTCGGCCTTATGCAGTGTTTTGTTCCTCTTGCCACCTAGTTTCCGTCATACGGTGTTATGTTCCTTGATTTTGCGTTCCTTACGGTTGGGTGATTTATGGGACCCCTTGACGATTCGCTTTGAATAAGACTCGTCCGACAAGCCCAACATTGGTTTTACCATTTGCCACCTAAGCCTTTTCCCCGGGTTTCGCGAGCCGAGGTCATCTTTATTTAACCCCGGACGGTGCTCCTTGAGTCTTGGCCCGAACAAAACAACTTCTTGGGGCCACCTTAGGGCAACTTTGAGGTTGGTTTTACTCGTAGCTTGACTTATCCGGATGTGCCACGAGCGAGATATGTGCAGCTCCTATCGGGATTTGTCGGCTGTCAGGTGGCTTTCTTTGGTCTTGTTTATTCTTTGTCGAAATGTCTTGTAGTCCGGGATTCGAGATTGATCGGGTCTTCGGTAGAAGAATAATCCTTAGTTGACCGTGAGAGCTTATAATGGGCTAAGTTGGGACACCCTGCGAGGTAATATCTTTCGAAAGCCGTGCCCATGATTATGAGGCGGATGGGAATTTGTTAATGTCGGTTGTAGATAACACAAAGATGACCTCTTTAAAATACACATCCACAGCGTGTGTAACCGTGATGGTCTCTTCTCGTGGTCAGGAAGTGAAACTGATGTTGGAGTTATGTCGGCGTAAGTAGTTCAGGATCACTTCTTGATCAATACTAGTTTCTCGACCGTGCTTTGCTTCTCTTCTCGCTCTCTTTTGCGTTGTAGCCACCATATATGCTGGTAGTCGCTTGCTGCAGCTCAACTTTACTGCCATGTCCTCCTAAAGCTTAAATAGTCTTGATCTCGCGGGTGTGAGATTCTTTGAGTCCCGTGACTCACAGATACTTCAAGCAGTTGCGAGGTTCCGATGAGGCGGTCAGATGATTCCACCGAGCTCAAGTGGGAGTTCGGCGAGAGCGTGGTCGTTACTATGTGTCGTTTCGGATGATCCGTAGTGGTGCCCGGTTGGGACGATTAGGGATCTGTGTTAGCGATTGGGGTATCTTCTTCTATTTTGGTTCGTAGTCGGACCTTGAGTGTACTCGAATGATGTATGTTTAATTATGTCTTGTGTGGCGTGGCGATTGTAAGCTAACTATGTATCTTTCCTTGATTATTACATGAGTTGTGTGAAGATTACCTCACTTGCGACATTGCTTTCAATGCGGTTATGCCTCTAAGTCGTGCCTCGACACGTGGGAGATATAGCCGCATCGAGGCGATACAAGTTGGTAATCGAGCCTTCCCGACTTAAGAGCCCCTACTAGATTGTTTCTTGGCGTTGTTGAGTCTAGAATGGAAAATGTTTTGAGTCTTAGGATTATATATATCGGAGTAGGATTCTTTTGCTTCCGGTCCTTGACCTTACGGTGAGGTATCTGACGTAGAGTTTTGACTCTTCTCTCCTCAAATTTCACTAAAATTTTTTTAGGATCACGTGGGTATCTTGGAATCGTTCCGATGGTTTTGTGGCGAGAACATTGTTCTTGGTGCCTCGACATTTAGGGGTTGTGGCGGTGTCCGGGGAGTTGAGCTCCAGGTGTTGTCGTCACAATTTTATCGTTGCGATTCTGGAATACACGAGTTTGCCGACATGAAATCTCTTTTGTGCGAGTTGTTGGTGAGATAACCACGATAGCCCGATCTTGTGGCGAGTCTTGAATATTGCCATGACTTGTATAGCGGATGTTTTTAGAAGGTCGAGGTACCACGATTTCGAGATTTCTTGGTTATGTGTTGTGGATGGATCTGGTGGATCTAGGTATTGTTAGTTTGGGTGATATATTTTGTGTCCCTGTATCCCCAACACAGTTGCATAACCGAGAAAGTTTGGGAATTTATAGGTGGGAATTCTAGTAGCTTACGAGGATATTCTTTCCGGCGGATATATGATTTGAGATTGGGGTTCAACGTTTAGTGGTCCGCTCTTTCACGGTCGATTCTGATGGTCATGAGGCGTCTTAAAGAATCCTTGGCTATGCTGATTCGGGGCGTCTTGTTAGTCATTCGTGACGTCCGCTATCGTCGTGCCGTGTGAGCCCACCACGAACACTTTGGCGAAATCTCTATCATGTGTTTGTTCGGCTCATTCTAGAAGCCAACCTTTTGTTTTCAATTGTGATGTTCGATTTGTTTCTAAGTCGGTTGTTGTTTCCATATCCTTTATCTAAGTAGCTTCTCACTTATTGGATGTGTGATGATTATCTTTGGAATTCATTCGTTCATTCTTGTTGAATGTTTATTGTGAAGACTATATGTTGCAATTTCTATCCGTTGATTCTACTTATCAATTTGTCTATCAAAGGACTAACGGATGTCACCCTCTTGAGGATGGCTCCATGCAGCGTCACGAATCCGGATCGCAATGATGGGGATCGATCGAATCCTCCACCTCCACCTCCGCCTCGAAGCGTGGCAAGCTATTATGGCAGCCACCAATGCCAATGCTCGAGATGATTTTGCAGCTCTTGCAAGAAGCGTACTCGAGGGCAAGGCAATCAAGGCAATCAAGGCAATCAAGGTCAAGGCAACAATCAGCCACACTTTGCTACCCTCGATCGGTTTCTCGCTAATCGGCGAAGTCTTTCGGTTTACGTGTTGAGGCAGCAGAGGCTGGCGATTGGTTAGTGGATATCTGCAAGCACTTTGGTATAGCAATGTCGGACACGAGGACTTTGTCAAGTTTGCATCGTTCAACTCAAAGATCAAGCTGCTGAGTGGTTCGACAATACAAAGATTCGAGAGGAGGTCGTGTCATTACAGGATGAGTTCGCCGTGATTTCGAGCTCATCACATCCGAAGAGTGTTGTTGAGAACAAGCGTGAGGAGTTCCGCAATCTCAAGCAAGGCACCTTGTCGTCTATCAATACAATATCCAGTTCGAGCTTCGCTCGTTTTGCTAAGCAAGATGTACACGATGAAAGGAGTATGATCTATCGGTTCGAGGGTGGTGCGAGAGAGGATCGCAATTACCTCTTGTCTGTTTGAGCGGATAAGTATGATGATTTCTACAACATGGCACTCAAGCAAGCGGCACAACAAATCGAGGCTTCTAAGAAGAGAATCGGGGATGCAGTTCAGTCCTCCTCGTCCTCTCAAGTGGCAATAGCGGCGAAGTTTTATCTGCCCCCTCCTCCGTTCCGTCGGCCTTACCGGTGAGAAGAACTCGGTGGCGTGGATCTTCCACCCACCCAACCCAAGCTATCGAGAACAAGTCTAATTCTCAAGCTCCAAGGTCAAGTGCTCCTTACCACCGTCCGCTTTACGAGGTCACTTGCAACAAGTGTCGCGAGAAGGTCACTATCTGAATAAGTGCTTCAACAGGCGTCTTCGCCTCCTCCTCTGTGAAATCTTCCGGCAATGCGGTGGTCAAGCATAATCCAAAGCATGCCAAGGTCAATATGATGAATGCAGCTCAGGCGGAGGATTCTTGATGTGATCATGGGTAATCTCTCGATTAATGATATTCTGCAAAAGTCTTATTTGATCTTTGGTGCATCGCATTGTTTCATGTCAAGACCGTTTTTACCAAGCATGAATTCACTTCTTCTCATTTGGGTAAACCCATGGATGTCATTTCTCCGGGTAAGCGGTTGAGCTCGGTTTGGTGGTTCGGATGTTTCTATCAAGATGGGCGATTATAGATTTCTAGCTAAACCAATTGTTCTCGGTGACTCGGATATTGATCTTATTCTCGGAATGGGTGGCTTTATCGGCTAAAGCTCGACTTGATTGTGCTGCCGGAAATTCAATTGACTCATTCTTCTAATGATGTGATCATCTATGCCTCTCGTGATGAAACCATTCGGTTGTTTTCTCTCAATGAGAGAAGGCGAATTGAATGCCATCTCTCGATTCGATCGTTTGTGAGTACCAAGATGTCTTTCGGAAGAGCTTCGGGTATGCCTCCTCATCGGCCGATTGAGTTCGTTATCGATCTTGAGCACGGCTTGAACCCGTTTGCAAGCGTCCATACAAGCTTGGACTGATGAGCTGAGGAATTGAAGAAGCAGCTCGATGAACAAGGCGTCTGGGTTTGATCGGACCGAGTTCATCTCCTTGGGGTTGTGGTGTTCTTTTGTCGGGAAGAAGGATGGCTCCGACCGACTTTGTGTCGATTACCGTCCATTGAATAAGAAGACAATCAAGAACAAGTATCCACTTCCCAACATCAATGAGCTTTTCGAGCAACTCAAAGGTGCTACGGTGTTCTCTAAGCTTGACCTTCGTATGGGGTATCATCAGATTCGCATTCGTGAACAAGATATTCCCAAGACAGACATTGAGAACAAGCTTTGGTTCTTATGAATATCTTGTCATGTCTTTCGGCCTCGTCAATGCTCCTCCAACTTTCTCTCGGATGATGAACTTCATATTCAATCCTTACACCAATGAATTAGTCTTGGTCTATCTTGATGATATTTTGGTCTTCTCCAAGAATAAGAAGGATCATGCCAAACATTTGCGATTGGTGCTAGACAAGCTCGAGAGTACCAGTTCTATGCCAAGTTCTCCAAATGTGAATTCGGCTTGATGAAGTGCTTTATCTTGGTCATATCATCTCTGCCAAGGGCATCGCTGTTGATCCAGAAGGTGTCCGCAATTGTGAATTGGGAACCTCCTCGAGAATGTCAAGCAGCTCATGACTTTCTTGGTCTTGCAAGCTATTGCGAAGATTCGTTGAGAACTTCTCCAAGATTGCAAAGCCTCTTTCCAACCTCCTCGAAGCGGTGAAGTATACGGTCTCCCGAGTGTGGCGTTGCTTTCAAGACCCTCAAGAGAAACTCGTCACAGCTCTGTTACGACTCCTCTGATGAATCCAAGCCATATGAAGTGTTACGTGATGCTTCTCTTCAAGGTCTCGGTCTGTGTTAATGCAAGAGAAGAGAGTTGTGGCTTATACCTCTGTGATTGAAGCCCAGCGAGAAGAACTACCCCTCACGATCTTGAGTTGGCGGCGATTGTCCATGCATTGATTACTTGGAGACATCTCTTGTTGGGAAGGAAAGTGGACATTTTCACTGATCACAAGAGTCTCAAGTACATCTTCACTCAGCCTAACCTCAACCTCGAGGCAGACTCGATGGGTGAAATGATTCAAGAGTACAACCCAAGTATTGAGTATACTCGGGCAAAGCCAATGTCATTCTGAGCGCTTTGGCAGGAAAGCTTCTTTGCAGCAGTCTAATCCTCAAGCCCTTTCAGCGGATCTCTGTGAATCTTTCCATAAGCTGAATCTTCAAGTTGTTCCTCAAGGCTTTCTTGCCAACCTCATAGTCTCTCCTACTTTGGAAGATCAGATTCGTGAGGCTCAACTTGGATGCCATGGTGATGAAAGTGAAGCGTGGTATCGACAAGGGCATTTCCAAGTACAAGTGCTTCCATGTTGATGACAAAGACACTCTGTTCTTTGAGGACGGATTGTGGTACCTAAGGGTGATCGAGAAAAGTCATTATGAGCAGGCTCACAATTCGCTTCTATCCATTCATCACGGAAATGCGAAGATGTACCATGACCTCAAGCAGTCATATTGGTGGACTCGAATGGCGAGAAATTGCTCAATTCGTGAATGAGTGTGATGTCTGCGAGAAGAGTGAAAGCGAGAACACCAAAGACCAGCTGGTCTCCTTCAACCTCTTGCTATTCCTGAATGGAAGTTTGATCATATTGAAATGGACTTCGTGGTGGCTTTCCAAAGTCCAAGCGTGGAAATGATGCTATCTTCGTTGTCATTGACAAGCTTACTAAAGTGGCTCATTTTCTTCCTATCAAAGAATCCATCACTGCAGCTCGGTTGGCGAGCTATACACCTCGAGATTGTCTCCTTGCGGTATTCCTCAAGTGATCTCTTGGACCGTGGCAGCATCTTTACCTCAAGTTAAGGAGTCTTTTGAGAAGGCCATGGGCACCAACATTCGTTTCAGCACACTTTCCATCCTCAAACAAGTGGCCAAGTTGAGCGAGTTAATCAAATTCTTGAAGATATGCTCGGGGCTTGTGTCATTTCCTTGGTATGAAGTGGGAAGATTGTCTTCCATATGCGAGTTCTCTTACAACAACAGCTTCAAGCGAGTTCGGGCAAGGCCCCATTGAAATTCTCTATGGCGAAAGTGCCGTACTCCTCTCAATTAGTGCGAGGCAATTGAGCGCCAACTTCTTGGCAATGACTTGATCCGCGAAGCGGAAGAAATGTGCAAGGTCATTCGTGAGAATCTCAAAGCAGCATAATCGCGCGGAAAGAGCTATTATGATGATAAGCACCGTGATGTGACTTTTGAAATCGGAGACCATGTCTACCTCGCGTCTCTCAATGAAAGGCACTCGTCAACCCGGTATCAAAGGAAGCTTGCCCCTAGATCGTGGGTCCTTTCAAGATCATTGGGAAAAAAGCGATCTCGCCTATCAACGAGCTTCCATCCAACTTTGCAAGCGTGCGATGTGTTTCACGTGTCACGGCCATAAGTGCTTCAAGACTCTGAGCACTATCAACGAAGAGATTGACCTTCAAGAAGATCTCTCTTATCGTGAGCACCCGTTGCTATTCTTGAAGAAACCGGCGCAAGACTACGCAACAAGTCAATCAAATTCCTGAAAGTGAAGTGGTCACACCATTCCGACCGAGAAGCTACACAGGGCGCGAGGATCACCTCCGTTCGATTATCAGGAGTTCTTTCAGTCCTAGATCTGGGGCGAGATCCTCTTGTAGTGGTGGAGTGTTGTAACACCACGGATGTAAACTTCCCTTTTGGGCAATATATCAATTTGACCTCATCCAATTCTTGTGGGTTCTTGTCATGCTTGGCCTCATGTTGTTTTGGTCATGGGGTTTTCTTTTCTTTGTTTGCTCCTTTTGCCATATTGCATTTGTGCCTATTGTCATTTGCTTTCCCTTCTTATCAAGTGGTTGTGGTTTTCCTTGCATGTCATGTGGTTGCTTATGCCATCCTCACTTGCATTACCATCCCTCCTTCCCTCTACTTCTTTCTCTTTCAAATGCCATATAATTCCCTCCTTCAATTAATGTTCATCTCCTCCCTAAAAATCTTGCTTGTTGCACTAAACCTCTCTGCCCAAAATATTTCCTCATTTAAAGTTGTTATGGTCAGGTTCAAAAATGGCACAAGTTTGAAGCATTTCCAAACTTGCATTATTTTCTACCTTTAAAATGTCCATTTCAATTTATTTAAATAGGGAGAATTCGAGGAGTGTGGGGATATTTTCCTTTCACTCTAAATCTTTTCATTTCTCCTGTGCTTCTTTTCTCTTCCCTTTTTCTAGAAAAGGAAAAGGAGAGGAGGCAGCAGCAGCCAGCCCAGCCAGATCCCTCTCCACAGGCTCCGGCCTCCCGAGCCGGCCCGATTTCCCTCGCAGCCCGCAGCCCGGGGGCAGGCGCACCAGCCCGCTCGCTCTCTCCTCCTGCCTTCGCTTACCCGCTCGCATCTACCCCGCTAGCCCCGTCCGTGGCAGCGCCGGCCCCTTGGCGGCGGCCGCCCGTCGCCACCCACCTTTCCCTCTCCTCTCGCGGCGCCATGGGGACCCAGGCTCGGAGAGCCGAGCTCGTCCTCGCCACCTAGCCCCCCTTCTTATCCCCTCGCGTCGGATCGAGCCTAGGGTTTCCCTCTCCCTCTCGCCGCCGCCGCCCGGTGGTATCCACCAAGATCGCCGCCCTTTCGGACCAGCGCTGTCTGAAACCCGTCTCCGTCGCCCGGCGCTCTCCGGCCACCTCGACCCTGCGTACCTTGTCCATCTTCCTCCTCGTCGTCGTCTCGACCACGGCGTCGACTCTGAGCCGGTTCGCCAAGTACACCAGCGCCACTGCCTGTCTTCCTCTCGGTCGAGTTCGGCGAGTTCGGAGGTCGAGCTTCGTCGCCGTCGGCCGTCTCCATCGCCGTTTCCGTGTCCTAGGGTAAGGAGGTATAAACCCTTCCTCCTGCTCTTCATTGTCGTCGCTAGTTCCCGTGGCGTAGGGTCGGCCGTGCCTTTGTCGCGCTCACCGTGCTCGGCGTGTTCTTAGATGTGGGGTTCGATTCGTTTTGGCAGCGTAGATGCCACTAGCCCCGCTCTGGCTTGTTCCGTCTTGTTCCGTGGTGCTCCCGTGCGCACCAGTCTTGGCCGGTAGCGAGCCACAACAGCCGCCGTTGCCTCGCCCGGTCGTCCTCGTGTGTTGTCTCTGTTCTCAGTTCGGGCCCTGTTAGTTAGTCAAGTAGCCTTCGACCCGTATCCTACCGAACTCCCTTCCCTAGCCGAGCTGGTCGACTGCCCGCTCTACCACCATGGCGACACAGGTTCGAACAGTAGCGCCCTCCCCTTTATCTCTGTTATTTTCGTTTTCCTTGATTGCTTCCCTCTGCAGCATCAGTGAGTTAAGGACCGAGCCTCTCCTTCAGTCGATCGCGCGCTCGGCCCGGTGGTAACGAGGGAGGGTTTCCAGGGAGACCGGGTTGAATCCCCACAGGGCTCTTTTCTTCCCCTTTTAAACCTGTTAACCTCTGTCTCTATGACAGTGGGCCTACCCTGTCAGCCTCCCCATATGCATATTTTATTTCTTTTCCCCCATGTTTCCATTTTCAGCTTTGAGTCCTTTTCTGTTTTAGGCAAGTCCAAATCTGGACATTTCCAAATATAAATTGCCATACATTAGTTTCCTTTTTAGGCAGGTTTTAACTTGTTGTTTTGTGATGTTTTCCCTAATGCAACCCTAACATATTATATATGTTTTTGGGGTAGAAAAATCCCACCAACTCAGTGGTGTCATTGGTTTTTGCATTTGGGCAATTTTGTGTTCATGTCTTTTGCATCTTCATTATGTGTTGTTTTATAATGGGCATACTTAATTGATTTGTGCTATGAGGTAGTTTGCACATGCATGGTTTTGTTTCTTCATCTTTGTTATCGTGGGTTTCTCACCATTCTTATTTTGCCGTCATATTCAATCCGTGCATCCGTTTCGGTGATCTCTATATCGATTTCTAGAAATCACCTCATCTTTCCGATGGCATGCTTGGTTTGCCAAGATGATGCCTAGTCTTTCATTTACCTTCGGGCCTTTGTCGCTTTGCATATCACATCATTGCATTTCATGTCATGTTGCATCATGTTGATTGTGCATTGCACGTGATTTATTGTGGTTCCTTGTTGTTGTTGCTTTGGGTAGGCGGGAGGCGAAGCAGCTTACGAGGAACCTGTTGAGAGCGTTTTGAGGATCAAGCTTTCGACAACTCTGAGAACATTGCGAGCAAGATGACCATACCCTCGAAATCACTTCTATCTTTGCTATGCTAGTTGCTCGCTCTTTTGCTATGCCTATGCTCGATGCCTACCACTTGCTATGTCATGCCACCCATATTGCCATGTCAGCCCCTAACCATCCTTTCCTAGCAAACCGTTGTTTGGCTATGTTACCGCTTCGCTCAGCCCTCTTATAAGCGTTGTTAGTTGCAGGTGAAGCTGAAATTTGTTCCTTGTTGGAACATGGAGATGTTGTTCCTCTTTGGAACATGTTTACTTGTTGGGGATATCACAATATATAAATATATCTGCTATGTTTAACACATCTATATACTTGGTAAAGGGTGGAAGGCTCGGCCTTATGCAGTGTTTTGTTCCTCTTGCCACCTAGTTTCCGTCATACGGTGTTATGTTCCTTGATTTTGCGTTCCTTACGGTTGGGTGATTTATGGGACCCCCTTGACGATTCGCTTTGAATAAGACTCGTCCGGCAAGCCCAACATTGGTTTTACCATTTGCCACCTAAGCCTTTTCCCCGGGTTTTGCGAGCCGAGGGTCATCTTTATTCCCCGGACGGTGCTCCTTGAGTCTGGCCCGAACAAGCAACTTCTTGAGGCCACCTTAGGGCAACTTTGAGGGTTGGTTTTACTCGTAGCTTGACTTATCCGGATGTGCCACGAGCGAGATATGTGCAGCTCCTATCGGGATTGTCGGCTGTCGGTGGCTTTTTGGTCTTGTTTATTCTGTCGAAATGTCTTGTAGTCAAGGATTCGAGATTGATCGGGTCTTCGGTAGAAGAATAATCCCGTTGACCGTGAGAGCTTATAATGGGCTAAGTTGGGACACCCTGCGAGGTAATATCTTTGAAAGCCGTGCCATGGTTATGAGGCAGATGGGAATTTGTTAATGTCGGTTGTAGATAACACAAAGATGACCTCTTTAAAATACACATCCACCGCGTGTGTAACCGTGATGGTCTCTTCTCGTGGTCAGGGAAGTGAACACGATGTTGGAGTTATGTCGGCGTAAGTAGTTCAGGATCACTTCTTGATCAATACTAGTTTCTCGACCGTGCTTTGCTTCTCTTCTCGCTCTCTTTTGCGTTGTAGCCACCATATATGCTGAGTAAACTTGCTGCAGCTCAACTTTCTTGCCATGTCCTCCTAAAGCTTAAATAGTCTTGATCTGGCGGGTGTGAGATTCTGAGTCCCGTGACTCACGAGATACTTCAAACAGTTGCGAGGTTCCGATGAGGCCGGTCGAGATGATTCCACCGAGCTCAAGTGGGAGTTCGACGAGGCGTGGTCGTTACTATGTGTCGTTTCGGATGATCCGTAGTGGTGCCCGGTTGGGACGATTCGAGGATCTGTGTTAGATTAGGGTATCTTCTTCTATTTTGGTTCCGTGGTCGGACCTTGAGTGTACTACGAATGATGTATGTTTAATTACATCTTTGTGTGGCGTGGCGATTGTAAGCCAACTATGTATCTTTCCTTGATTATTACATGAGTTGTGTGAAGATTACCTCACTTGCGACATTGCTTTCAATGCGGTTATGCCTCTAAGTCGTGCCTCGACACGTGGGAGATATAGCCGCGCCAGGCGTTCTGAGCCGCCGGGCGGCGCATGCCCAGGCGGTGGTGCGTGCCTGGCGCCTGCGATGTCTTGAGCGCGGATCCGGCGGCGCCACGGGAGGCAGCAGCCCGCTGCAGTGATCGGGCCGAGCCCATGAGGGAAAGAGGCGGAGGAAGCGGTGACCGTGGCGTGGCGTCAGCGGCGTCGCCGGGGAGAGCAGCAGGGGAGGTCGGGAGGCGCGTCGTCGTCGAAGAGGAAGGCCCAGCGTCGGCGAGTCGCCCTTCAGCGAAGGAGAGAGCAGGGGGTGGGCGTGGCCTCGGACGGCCGGAGCAGCGAGGGCTCGGCGGCAGCCTTGATTCGGGAGGAGGAACCACGGGGAGGCGAGCTCACGAAGTCGCGGGTCTGAAGGAAGCAGGCGGTGGAAGTCGGCAGTGACCAGCGAGGCAGCGGGAGGCGTCTTGGCGTCGAGAGGCAGGTGGATCCATGGCGGCCAGCGAGCGGGGCGAGGAGGAGGAGGACCCAGGCGGTGGAGGAGGAGGAGGGTTCGAGGCGGGGGGGGCGGCGGGGGCAGCCGCGAGAGTGGTGCGTGGCGGGGTCCTCGCCCGATCTGGATCGAGGCGAGGGAGAGGGATCGGGGTGGGGCGTGGGGAGAGTGGGCGGCTAGGGTTCGACGGGGGGGTGGGGTTAAGTGGCGGGCTGTTGGGCGGCCAGAGAATGGGCCCGCAGGCGGGGGCGGTGGGGAGGGGCTGGCTGGGCCGGGGGTTTCCTCCTCTCTTTTTGTCTTTCTTTTCTTTTATTATTTTTTCTTTTTTTTGCTTTCTGTTTTAGCTTATTTAAAATGCCAAAACATTTTACATAATTTTGTGCACCCACCATAATTAGGTTTGCTATTTTAGACAACCCCGAACATTTTTAGTTTTGGTTTTGAAACTTTTTATCGTTTGCTTTTGTTTTGTTTTTTGTTTTAGAGCGGATTGAATCATCGTGAGGTTAGTCACCATAACGGGGTGATTACTGTTCATTAATCATCCGGGTGTTACAAATGATGCCCGTGGACCGGGCATCTTAAGCATGAGAAGAAGCATAGTGCGGTATTGCATTAAAGCGGGTGAAAGCTTGGCGTCCGAGTAGTGCTTGATAGCCACTTTGGAGCGGAGGCGATGTGGAAGGTTAACTTTTGCTTGGGAAGTTATCGGGAAAGGCGAATATAACCTCTAGTAGCGAGGAGCCCGTGCAATGGGCTTGAGGGCTGGCGTTACTCCTTTAAAGGTAGTATTGCTATGGCCAATTTTGTTGGGTCCATCCCATTTTGCGGACTGTGTCTGATATATCAGTTTAAACTCATGCGCCGTCCATTAGGACTCGTGTAAGTGGTATCCTTCAATTATTGGGTCTAACACCAAGGCAGCCCATCCTGCCTACCGGATCTTGGCGAGTAATCCCGATGGTCGAAGGTGATCGGTTTGGACGACCGATGGCGAGAACTCCACGATGGCGGGCCACAGGGCACGTGTCTCTAAGGCGCCGATTTGCTTCTTCCCTTCGTCACATGTAACATGTTTCTTGTTTTGACTTACGGTGGGAATTTCTTACATTCCCCGATGCTTTGTTTGCGAGGCTCGTCCTCGTCTTCATAGTGTATCAACCCCTTGTGTTGGCATTGAGTTTGCGGGACTGCTTGAAGACCCAACATTCTCTATGGGTATGATTTGCGAGGTTTATCGAAGTCTTGAGGATCGACATAGTTTGTCCAAAATCTTGTTTAGGCTGGACAGTTCGTCTCTGTCGCCTTTGGGGGGCAGCTTTTGCTGACCCGGCCGAGAGCCTTTGAATCCGGCGTTTACCGCCGTGCTCTTTGGGCTGTCTTCTTTATTCTGACGCTTATTTTTGCTGCGTCGTGGCTTCCGTTCCGTCCCTAACCCGGATGCACTTGGGTCGCTGCTGCTTTGCATCGGGCTAACCAATTTGTCTCGCCAGCATAAAAGCGGGTCATGAAACTTATTAATGCAGCCATTGTTCTCGGCTTTTCTTGGCGAGGTGTACAGTGAGCCATTAGTCTCGAGCAGCTGTGTTTGAAAGCTGCTAAGGCTTGGCGTCCGGACGATCGACTATTTAGTTCTTTTAGTGAGAAATCTGTTCCAAAGCTTTGGGCTGACTCTCGGGCTGTTGAGTTATATGACTTAAATCGTGCGCATCCGGTGGTGGGACATAGGTCCCTTGAAAATTTGCACGGCGTCCTCGAGCTCTTCCCAACATCAATGGTGTTTTCGGGAGGCTTTTAAGCCAATGCGGGCTGGCCCTTTGAGCTTGAGTGGTAAGTACTTGATGGCATGGAGATCGTCTCCTCGAGCCATATGGATATGGAGGATGTAGTCCTCAATCCAGACCCAGTCATCCTTCCGTCGTATGCCTCTATGTTTACGGGTTTGAATCCCTCACGGAAATTCATGATCCGGCACCTCATCGATGAAACATAGGGGTGTCGGCACCCTATATTGGGTGTAGCGTGGTGTTGAATTTTGTTGTATTACATTGCGTCTTTGGGCCGCGCTTTCTTAGCCATAGATGGATCTGGTTGGGGCGCCCTTTTGATCTGAGTCCTCGCGTGGATCGCATCTTGGCTTGTGTGCGGACGTCGTTTGCCGCTCTATGTTGGCCATGGGTGCGTCTATCACCAGACGGCTGTTTTGTTTTTTGATTGCGGGGCTCTAAGGCCTCATCATCGAATTCAGGTAGCGATTTTCTCTTGAGTAGCTCTTTGTATGGCGTTGCCGCCATACTTTCTGCGTTCTTGAGTACTTTGCTCCATCTTATTACGAGTGTATCTTGCCCAGCCTTGAGCTTTTGCTTATGCTTTTTCAGACTCAGCGCGATGGCGACAAGCCTTTGATGGAATTACTGTTGCTCAGTGTTTGTCGGTGTGATATCATCCGGTTGTTATCTTCGCGGAGATGGGTTGTTCAGTTTGATTCTCCGTGTTGCCGTGGTGGGACGGTGGTTGATGTCGTGTTAAATAGTCCTTTGGCTCACCCTGCTCTATCGCTGGGTCTATATGATCCTTTGTTTACGCGGCGGGATTTGGGCGGCGCTTACGCTGCCGCCTTGGCTACTTCTCTGAGGAGCGATCCCGCTTCGTCCTTCCGTTCCTCGTCGTCGTTTTCTTTGGGTGTGTCCACCATGTATACATCATGTGGCGTAGTGGCCGTCCGTGCCACAGTGGGCGATGGTTCCTATTGTCTCTGCATCATCGTCCATACCGTCGATGTCTTGGTCGAAATCGAGCATGTCGGTCAAATCATCGGCGGTGGCTATTAAGTGGGTGGTGGGTGGGCGGCGAATTTCTTCATCATCGCATCCCAATCCTGCGGACATAGTCCGGCCAGATTCTCGACAAGAGAGAGACCTTAATGAGTTGATGTATGTCGCGAAGGCGAGTGCTGAAAAATATCATGGTGAACTCCATGATCGGTGCCCGTCGGACTCGATGAAGCGCGAGCGCGAGCGGTTGGTCCGTGGCGGGGAAGAACCCGACAGTTTGGCGTCCACGGCTCGTGAAGGTAAGGTCGATACTTGGCTCGATCGCGGCTGAGAGTGCGGCCTCCGTGGCGGGGTCTATCCACCCATCCATGTATGGCGCAATTGGCTCGAATTGAGGTCGGAGGCGGTTGTCGTAGCGATCTCCCGAACATTGTCCAGCGGCAGAGCTAAATCATGCTCATCGTGACCGTGCGGCACACTTTCGGCGAGGGCTCGAATCCGTCGAAGATCAAGTCTCGCGGATGTCGGCCGTGTAGTTTAAGCTTCAAGCTGACACTGGTGGCCAAGGCGTAGCTCTCGATCTGCTCGGATGGCGGCGAGTTGGCTCGCGATCTGAAGCCGCCGAATACAAAGATCTGTCGGGGAAAAGCCTCACCACTGGACTGCATCGCTATCGATGATCGAAGGAGCCATCAAGCCTAACGATGATGACCACGGAGGAACTCTCAATGAAAGCACCAATGTCGATTGTCAAAACCGGCGGATCTCGGGTAGGGGTCCCGAGCTGTCGTCTAGGCGGATGGTAACATGAGACAAGGGACACGATGTTTTTACCAGGTTGGGCCCTCTCGATGGAGGTAAAACCCTACTCTGCTTGATTGATCTTGATGATATGAGTATTACAAGAGTTGATCTACCACAAGATCGAAGAGGCTAAACCTAGAAGCTAGCCTATGGTATGATTGTTGTCCTTGGTCCTCTGGACTAAACCCTCCGGTTTATATAGGCACCGGAGGGCTAGGGTTACAGTGGGTTACAAGGAATGAGATCTACATATCCGTGTTGCCAAGCTTGCCTTCCACCAAGGAGAGTCCCATCCGGACACGGAACGAAGTCTTCAATCTTGTATCTTCATAGTCCAACAGTCGGCCAAAGGATATAGTCCGGCTGTCCGGATACCCCTAATCTAGGATTTCCTCAATGAGAGTATGGTCCATTAACTACCAAGCAATGAGGTTGCTAGGAGTATTGATTTCACATCACGGTTCACATGTCGATTGTTCGGTTACAACAACACGGGGTGAGGAATGAACAACGATGGCGAGAGGTATCCTTTGCATCAAGAATTCATAAGAGATGGTGCAATTCCTATGATATTCTTGACATAAATGAGGTAATACTCAAGGTAGAACAGAACAAAGCTAAATTGGCATTTTGATCTGCGAACAACTACTTTGACCCAACCCTAGATATGGATGAGGTATGGAGTTTGTTTCTCCTAGTCATTCGGAATAGAATGGTGACGGGCCTCAAGAGTAAAGGCAACTAAGAACATGAATGTACACCTACTCTTGACTATCAAGCGATAGACTAAGGCGGAATACCGCGAAGAGGGACAACTCAAGGGCGTATGATTTTTGAGTTGTGGATGCATGGATTGGTATGTCGGACGAGTTCAACATATTTCTTCGGACAACCCATACGAGAAGGTAAAAGCTGGCGAGTCACAACATAGAATCGAGAACTCATCAAGAGCTCGGTTGTGATCTTTTGGTTCAAGAAGTTACGCCATATTGGTTCATGAATCTTGGAAGAATGATATACCACGAACCTCGAGGACTATCACAAAGGTTTACTAATGTCCTAAGGAACTAGCAAACACTATCAACATGAAGCAAGTAGGGTGAATCTGGGTTCAATAACCGGGAATATAATACCTACTACTAAGTGGCATCACGAGATGCTTTCAAGAATAATGGCGAGAATCATCGCCTTTGGAACACAAAACATGGCTAGATTACTAGGTGATTCTCTAGGATGCCTAGGGTCATAATACTAGCTTCAACATATATGTCAAGGCAATGGAGTACCTCAACAGACGATTAGTGTGGTTAATCGGCCCAAGGACCATCGAGGAGCAGGGGAAAGGATTTGCAAATCGTCAGATTATTTAGAAACCTGGATGACTCGAGACACCATGGCGGCTGTAAATGCTCAAAAAGATTAGAGACATCTGCAAAAATGGTGGCATAACCACTCAACATCACAATATCAAGGTTACGAGGCCAGCTATGAACACACGAAGTAGTAGGAACTGAGCGGGGCTTGAAACCATCAATCCTATAAGTCTATGGATTAGTAACCGTGATCTGATAGAAAGATGAAAGCCTAGTTCCTTAACCCCGTAGGAAAGATAGGATGACTTCGTTTGACTAGTATCCATATGACGAGAGAACTCGGGCCGACATGACTAGTTGTGAACCCAAAGTGGCGCTAACTTACGGGGACAGGCATACACGAACCAGCATCGAGCGTGTCGGTCATCGTGTGAATCGGGCTGTAGCAAGCTGGGCTAACAGGACTCAGGAACCGGGAACCCGGCTGTAGCGAGCTAGAAGGACTCGGAAGTCACCGCGTGACATTTCCCGAATGGACGGAACACGGGAATGAAGTGGATCACATGGCCGATCTAAGTGTTCGGAGCAGTAATGGCTGGGCTAGCGAGGACTCAGATAAACCGGTGGAGCGGACTACCAAGGCTCGGTGGAAGCACTAGACTACATTTCCCCACAAGAGAGGCTACCAAGGATAAACAACTAGGTTGTCGGATCCCACACATACCAAGCATTTCAATCATACACACAATATGCCCGATATGTGTAAATACAACATGGCATCACAACAAAACTCTATGACTCAAAGTATTTATTCATTAGGCTCAGGAGGCAGATATTACAAACATGGGTCGATGACCCAGCATTCAAGTCATGCAAGCAACAAGCACATGCGGAAGCTTAACTATGCAGATGCAGACAACTACAAATGAAAAAGGTGAGAAGCGACTATCTACAAGACCTGCCGAGGGCACAAGATCGTAGCTGAGGTAACAAGCTAAGCGTCGAAGTCCATGCGGAACTACTAGCGAGGCTGAAGTCTCTGCCAAAAACATAAATTAAGCAAACATGAGTACAAATGTACCCAACAAGACTTACATCGAACTAACTACATATGCATCGGTATCAACAAGGGGTGGTGGAGTTTAAGCTGCAGCAAGCCAGCTTTGACTCGGTGGCTATCCTAACTACAAGCGCAAGTAACTCTTTTGAGGTGGCGCTGCAGTCCACATATTCACCATATCAATACAACACTATGGATCCGCTCCGTCTCCTGCGAGAACATCCATAGCACTCACGCTTATCTTGCGCATTTTAGAGTATCCACTTTCACTTGTCTATGGTATGCGAGCAGCGAAGTCCTTTACAGCGGGACGGCGGCTATTCGAATAGATGATGTTAACCTGCGGGGTGTACTTCTTCACCTGCGCTCTCGCCACTTACCACCATGTACCGTCGTGTATCTCGGAAACCTTCAAGCGGCTTTGGCGAAGTCGGCCCACGACTGACTAACCACGCAAGTCGTAGTCGGGTTTATCGCCTATTCGGGTTCCATCCTCAAGGAGATCCGGCGGTGTCGCTCACAACCCCAAGCGATGTGTGCGGGGTTCCCAAGCCCACCTCGGCGGATGGATCTCGCTTGGTACACCATGCCACGGTGCCTAGTCATCCCAAGCCCACATGTCTTGGGTGCCACTTGGTAGACTACTAACACAACCTACAAACACGAAACTAGTTACAACTCACGGGCGGAGATCGAGGCGGTTAATAAGCGAGAGGGGTCAGTTACGGAACTCAATGTGTGGTAGTAACTATTCATGGATCACAAACACAGAACTCAGTTCACGAGGGCGGTTTCAATGAGACAACCCACCATGTACTCCTACATGGCCTCTCACACTACCTTTACCAAATCATGTTCACACACTCAATAGTAGGACATGTTCACAAATTTCAACTCATCCCGATGAATCGGACTGACTCAACTCTAAGCGATGGCAGGCATGACAAACAAGCATGAATGAGTAGGCACATCAGGGCTCAAACAACTCCTACTCATGCTAGTGGGTTTCATCTATTCTTGTGGCAATGACAGGTCATGCGGAGAAAGGGTTCAACTACCACAACATGTAGCAGTTGAATCGTTGTTGTCCTAATGCGTAAAAAGAAGCGGGGCAATAGAGTGGGATTGTATCGGAATGAACAAAGGGTTTTGCTTGCCCGTCACTTCTAAAGATAATATAGCTCTTCGCCGGTGTCATTGAACTCATCGTTGGGACATACGTCTACGAGAGGGACAAATACGGCAACAGAGAAGAAACACAATCAATGCAATGCAACGTTATGATGCATGAATGTGACATGGCAATATCTTTGTTGATTGAGCTAATGTAACTAGCAACAAGTTAAATGGAGTTGGTTTGAACACGGGTTCAAATTCAAACTCCATATGTGCTTTCTTAAATGCCATTTAATTGAATTGTCATAAGCAGAGGACATAAGTTGCTCTAACATGCATGCAAATGCCATGAACAGAATCTTTGGATTTTTTGATAATTTTCATATATAAATTATTTAATTTGGAGTTATAGATTAATTTCTATGTTTTTTGAAGTTTTAGCCTTTTTACGGATTTTATGATTAATTACAATTAAAATAAATCCAGAAAAGGATTCTTGAGTCGACCTTTGCGTCATGCTTGCGTCGACAAGTCAACATCGCCGACCAGGTCAAACGACCAGTGGGTCCCTTTGGTGATCTCACAATCCGGCTCGAGCCATGGGCAGGTGGGGTCGGTCGAGGCCCACGTCACCAAGGTCAGCGGCTGACAGCGTGGGGCCTTTGTGATTAGTTAAAACTAAACAGGTTTTAAACTGCGGTTAGTTAGGGCATGGGGCCCATGTGTAAGTGGGTCGGGGATTAATTAATGGGTGATTGATCGTCTCCAACGTATCTATATTTTTGATTGCTCCACGCTATATTATATCTTTGTTTTGGACTATATTGGGCTTTATTTTCCACTTTTATATTTTTTGGACTAACCTATTAACGGCGGGCCAGCCAATTGCTTTTTTTTGCCTATTTGAGTGTTTGGGAAGCAGAATATCAAGCGAGTCCAAGCAGAATGAAACAACCGGAGCGTGATTTTCTCACCAAATGTGATCCGGAGACTTGGACCCTACTCCAAGGAACAAAAAAGCGGTCAGGGTGGGGGCACCCCTAGGCGCCCCCCGCCTCGTGGGCCCCTCGAGCTCCACCGGCGTACTCCTTCCTCCTATATATACCTCATTACCCCGACGATCGAGCAGGGCCAATAACCTAATTCCACCGCTTGTAACTTTACGTATCCACGAGATCCCATCTTGGGGCTGTTAGGAGCTCCGCGGAGGGCCGTCATCACGGAGGGCTTCTACATCATCATAGCCTCTCCGATGAAGTGTGAGTAGTTTACCTCAGACCTTGGGTCCATAGTTAGTAGCTAGATGGCTTCTTCTCTCTTTTGGATCTCAATACAATGTTCTCCCCCTCTCTCGTGGAGATCTATTCGATGTAATCTTCCTTTTGCGGTGTGTTTGTTGAGACCGATCAATTGTGGTTTTATGATCAAGTCTATCTATGAATAATATTTGAATCTTCTCTGAATTCTTTTATGTATGATTGGTTATCTATGCAAGTCTCTTTGAATTATCAGTTTGGTTTGGCCTACTAGATTGGTTTTTCTTGCAATGGGAGAAGTACTTAGCTTTGGGTTCAATCTTGCGGTGTCCTTTCCCAATGACAGAAGGGGCAGCAAGGCACATATTGTATTGTTGCCATCGAGGATAACAAGATGGGGTTTTTATCATATTGCATGAAACTATCCCTCTACATCATGTCATCTTGCTTAAGGCGTTACTCTGTTTTAACTTAATACTCTAGATGCATCTTTGGATAGCGGTCGATGAGTGGAGTAATAGTAGTAGATGCAGGCGAGTCGGTCTACTTATCTCGGACGTGATGCCTATATACATGATCATACCTAGATATTCTCATAACTATGCTCAATTCTGTCAATTGCTCAACGATAATTTGTTCACCACCGTAGAATACTTATGCTCTTGAGAGAAGCCACTAGTGAAATCTATGGCCCGGGTCTATTCTCATCATATCAATCTCCATCACTCTATATTTTCTTTGCTTTTTTACTTTGCCTTTTACTTTTCACTTTGCATCTCTATACCAAAAATACCAAAATATTATCTATCATCTCTATCAGATCTCACTCTAAGTAAGTGACCGTGAAGGGATTGACAACCCCTAATCCCGTTGGTTGCGAGGAGCTATTGTTTTTTTGTGAGTCACGAGGGACTCGGCGTAGCCTCCTCTTTGGATTGATACCTTGGTTCCCAAAACTAAAGGAAATACTTACGCTACTTTGCTGCATCATCCTCTCCTCTTGAAATCAGCAGATGCTCAAGAGGTAGCAAGAAGAATTTCTAGGCGCCCGGTGCGGAAGTCTGCATAAAGTCAACATACCAAGTACCCATCACAATCCCTATCTCCGCATTACATTAGTTGCCATTTGCCTCTCGTTTTCCTCTCCCCCACTTCACCCTTGTCATTTTATTCGCCCTCTCTTTTCCGTTTTCCTTTTTCTCGCTTGCCTTTGGTCTGCGTGTGTTGGATTGCTTGTTTGCCTCGATGGCTCTGCCTAGATTTGGTGATCTTCACCTTAAAGGTTAGAGGAGATCGAGAATAACGTCGAGAAGTTTATGGTTTTGCAATTTGAGCATAATAATTTCTTTAGAAGCGAGCTTAAGGAACAAAAAGTTTTATGAGTTATATGAATAAAGAAATCGATTATATGTCTAAAGAATTTGACGGTATAAGATCTCAAATTGCTCGTCTTGAAAAGTTGACTGCTGAAATCTAGGATATGCGAGGCTACCTTAGTCAATAAGATGGCGCTAAACCAAATTCCTATGAAAATCGAGATGAAGATCTAAAAGTTATTGATGTGTCCCCTACTAAATCTTTGTTTTGCAATATGAATCTGATGAAACTGAATATGATCTTCCTTTACCTAGAAGTCTAAAAATTGAGATATTTAGATCTTGATGATGAAATTGATAAAGTGGGATTGAAAGAAATAAAACTCTAGATGTTGCTAAACCCACTATATTGGATTTCAAGGAATTTAATTATGAAAGTTGCTCTTTAATTGATTGTATTTACTTGTTGCAATCCGTCCTAAATTCTCCTCATGCTTATAGTCAAAATAAAGCCTTTACCGAACATATCGTTGATGCCTTGATGCAATCTTATGAAGAAAAACTTGAGTTGAAAGTTTCTATCCTAGAAAACTTTATGATGAGTGGGAACCTACTATTAAAATTAAAATTAAAGATTATGAGTTAAATGTTTTGTGTGATTTGGGTGCTAGTGTCTCTACTATTCCCAAAACTTTGTGTGATTTGCTAGATTTCCGTGATTTTGATGATTGCTCTCTAAACTTGCATCTTGCAGTTCCACTATTAAGAAACCTATGGGAAGAATTAATGATGTTCTTATTGTTGCAAATAGGAATTATGTGCCCGTAGATTTTATCATTCTTGATATAGATTGGAATCCTTCTTGCCCTATTATTCTTGGTAGACCTTTCCTTAGAGCGATTGGTGCGATTATTGATATGAAGGAAGGGAATATTAGGTTTCAATTTCCATTAAAGAAAGGGCATGGAACACTTCCCTAGGAAGAAAATAAAATTACCTTATGAATCTATTATGAGAGCCACTTATGGATTGCCTACCAAAGCTGGCAATACCTAGATCTATCCTTGCTTTTATGCCTAGCTAAGGCGTTAAGCGATAGCGCTTGTTGGGAGGCAACCCAATTTTATTTTTAGTTTTTTGTTTTTGTTTCTGTTTAGAAATAAATAATCCATCTACCTTCTGTTTAGATGTGGTTTTATGTTTTAATTAGTGTTTGTGCCAAGTTAAACCTATAGGAACTTCTTGGATGATAGTTATTTGATCTTGCTGTAATTTCCAGAAACTTTCGGTTCACGAAAACAATTATTAAAATTCACCAGAACGTGACAAAATAGTGATTCAAATTGCTTCTGATCAATAAACATATTTCCTAGGTCGTCCTATTTTGTCCGAAATTTTGGATTTCAGAAGTTTGCGTTAATTCAGATTACTACAGACTCTTCTGTTTTGGCAGATTCTGTTTTTAGTGTGTTGTTTGCTTATTTTGATGAATCTATGGCTAGTAAATTAGTTTATAATCCATAGAAATTTGTAATACAGTAGGTTTAACACCAATAGAAATAAATAATGAGTTCATTACAGTACCCTGAAGTGATCTTTTGTTTTTTTAGCTAACAGACTCACGAGTTTTCTGTTGAGTTTTGTGTTGTGAAGTTTTCAAGTTTTGGGTAAATTCTTTTGATGGATTATGGAACAAGGGTGGCAAGAGCCTAAGCTTGGGGATGCCCATGGCACCCCAAGATAATTCAAGGACACCAAAAGTCAAAGCTTGGGGATGCCGGAAGGCATCCCTCTTTAAATCCACTTCCATCGATAATTTTACTTGGAGCTATATTTTATTCACCACATGATATGTGTTTTGCTTGGGCGTCTTGTATTATTTGTGTCTTTGTTTGTTAGTGTGCCACAATCATCCTTGCTGTACACACCTTTTGAGAGAGCCATACATGAATTGGAATTTGATAGAATACTCTATGTGCTTCACTTATATCTTTTGAGCTTTATAGTTTTGCTCTAGTGCTTCACTTATATGTTTTAGAAACACGGTGGTGGATTTGTTTTAAAGAAACTTTTGATCTCTCATGCTTCACTTAGATTATTTTGAGAGTCTTTAATAGCATGGTAATTTGCTTAATAATAATAATATGCTCGGTATTCAAGATTTGTAACACTTTCTTTTGAGTGTGTTGAATACTAAGAAAAGTTTGATGCTTGATAATTGTTTTGAGATATGGGGTGATAATATCAAAGTCGTGCTAGTTGAGTAGTTGTAAATTTGAGAAATGCTTGAGTTGAAGTTTGCAAGTCCGTAACATGCGTATGGTAACGTTATGTAACAAATTTGAAACATGAGGTGTTATTTGATTGTCCTCCTTATGAGTGGCGGTCGGGGACGGCGATGGTGTTTTCCTACCAATCTATCCCCTAGGAGCATCGGCGTAATGCTTTGGTTTTGATGACTTGTAGATTTTTGCAATAAGTATATGAGTTCTTTATGACTAATGTTGAGTCCATGGATTATCGCACTCTCACCTTCCATCATTGCTAGCCTCTTGATGCCGTGCATTGCCCTATCTCAGATCGAGAGTTGGTGCAAACTTGGCGGTGCATCAAACCCGTGATATGATCGCTCTTTCACATAAACCTCCTTATATCTTCCTCAAAACAGCCACCATACCTACCTATTATGGCATTTCCATAGCTATTCGAGATATATTGCCATGCAACTATCCACCATACCGTTCATCATGACACATTCATCATTGTCATATTGCTTAGCATGATCATGTAGTTGACATAGTATTTGTGGCAAAGCCACTGTTCATAATCCTTTCATACATGTCACTCTTGATTCATTGCATATCCCGGTACACCGCCGGAGGCATTCATATAGAGTCATATTTTGTTCTAGTATCGAGTTGTAATCATTGAGTTGTAAATAAATAGAAGTGTGATGATCATCATTCTAGAGCATTGTCCCAAGTGAGTAATAAAAAAAGAAAGGCCATAAAAATGAGAAGGCCCAAAAAAAGAAAAAAAAAGAAGAAAAATGAGAGAAAAAGAGAAGGGACAATGTTACTATCCTTTGCCACACTTGTGCTTCAAAGTAGCACCATAATCTTCATGATAGAGAGTCTCTTGTTTGTCATTTTCATATACTATAGTGGGAATCTTTCATTATAGAACTTGGATTGTATATTCCAACAATGGGCTTCCTCAAATGCCCTAGGTATTCATGAGCAAGCAAGTTGGATGCACACCCACTTAGTTTCTTTTGTTGAGCTTTCATACATTCATAGCTCTAGTGCATCCGTTGCATGGCAATCCCTACTCCTTGCATTAACATCAATCGATGGGCATCTCCATAGCCCATTGATTAGCCTCGTTGATGTGAGATCTTCTCCTTTTGTCTTCTCCACATAACCCCCATCATCATATTCTATTCCACCCATAGTGCTATATCCATGGCTCACGGTTATGTATTGCGTGAAGGTTTATGAGTTTGAGATTATTAAAGTATGAAACAATTGCTTGGCTTGTCGCCGGTTGTGCATGATGAAACATTCTTGTGTGGCGAAAATGGAGCATGACTAAACTATATGATTTTGTAGGGATAAGCTTTCTTTGGCCATGTTATTTTGAGAGGACATAATTGTTGGTTAGTATGCTTGAAGTATTATTATTTTTATGTCAATATGAACTTTTGTCTTGAATCTTTCAGATCTGAATATTCATACGACAATTGAGAAGATTTACATTGAAATTATGCCAAGTAACACTCGCATCAAAAATTCTCTTTTATCATTTACCTACTAGAGAATGAGCAGGAATTAAGCTTGGGGATGCTGATCGTCTCCAACGTATCTATAATTTTGTTTGCTCCATGCTATATTATCTACTTTTTTGGACTATATTGGGCTTTATTTTCCACTTTTATATTATTTTGGGACTAACCTATTAGCAGGAGGCCCAGCCGAGTGCTTTGTTTTTGCCTATTTGGTGTTTGGAGAAAGCAGAATATCAAGCAGTCCAAGCGGAATGAAACCTATGGGAGCGTGATTTTCTCACCAAGCGTGATCCGGAGACTTGGACCCTACTCCAAGGAACAAAGGCGGTCACGAGGTGGGGGCGCCCCTAGGCGCGCCCCTGCCTCGTGGGCCTTGAAACTCCACCGACGTACTCCTTCCTCCTATATACCTCGTACCCCAAATGATCGAGCAGGAGCCAAAACCTAATTCCACCGTCGCAACTTCGTATCCACGAGATCCCATCTTGGGGCCTTTTTGAGCTCCTGGGAGGAGGGTCGTCATCACGGAGGGCTTCTACATCATCATAGCCTCTCCAGATGAAGTGTGAGTAGTTTACCTCAGGACCTTGGGTCCATAGTTAGTAGCTAGATGGCTTCTTCTCTCTTTTTGGATCTCAATACAATATTCTCCCCCTCTCTCGTGGAGATCTATTCGATGTAATCTTCTTTTTGCGGTGTGTTTGTTGAGACCGATGAATTGTGGGTTTATGATTAAGTCTATCTATGAATAATATTTGAATCTTCTCTGAATTCTTTTATGTATGATTGGTTATCTATGCAAGTCTCTTCGAATTATCAGTTTGTTTTGGCCTACTAGATTGGTTTTTATTGCAATGGGAGAAGTGCTTAGCTTTGGGTTCAATCTTGTGGTGTCCTTTCCCAGTGACAGAAGGGGCAGCAAGGTACGTATTGTATTGTTTCCATCGAGGATAACAAGATGGGGTTTTATCATATTGCATGAAACTATCCCTCTACATCATGTCATCTTGCTTAAGGCGTTACTCTGTTTTTAACTTAATACTCTAGATGCATCTTTGGATAGCGGTCGATGAGTGGAGTAATAGTAGTAGATGCGAGGCAGGAGTCGGTCTACTTATCTGGGATGTGAAGCCTATATACATGATCATACCTAGATATTCTCATAACTATGCTCAATTTTGTCAATTGCTCACTTGATAATGTGTTCACCCACCGTAGAATACTTATGCTCTTGAGAGAAGTGATATGTCTCCAACGTATCTATAATTTTGATTGCTCCATGCTACTTTATCTATTGTTTTGGACTATATTTGGCTTTATTTTCCACTTCTATATTACTTTTGGGACTAACCTATTAGCGGAGGCCCAGCCCGATGAGTGCTGTTTTTTGCCTATTTCGATGTTTGAAGAAATGGAATATCAAGCGGAGTTCAAGCGGAATGAAACCTTGAGCGTGATTTTCTCACGAATGTGATCCAGGAGACTTGGACCCTCGCCCAGGAACAACAGGCGTTCACGAGGTGGGGCGCCCCCAAGGCGCCCCACGCCTCGTGGGCCCCTGTTGCTCCACCGGCGTAATCCTTCCTCCTATATATACCTCATTACCCCAAGCGATCGAACAAG